>JAVTVY010041649.1:0-18915 GCA_036873755.1 Hanleya hanleyi | reverse complement strand
TTTGGTGTGTGTGCGTGCTTTCATCCATGTCCGGTGTCCGTCCGTCCGTCCATCTACTTGTACATGTATATACAGGGCTTGTCTGCAAGATATTTGGAGAACTACTGGATGGAATTTCACCAAAACTTGGATGGAAGCTTCATTGGGATAGCCCCCTCATTTGATTAGGTTTTGGTGTATGTGGGTTCATTCATCCGTGTCCGGTGTCCGTCCGTCCGTCCATCTACTTATACATGTATATACAGGGCTTGTTTGCAAGATATCTGGAGAACTACTAGATGGAATTTCACCAAACTTGGATGAAAGCTTCATTGGGATAGCCCCCTCATTTGACTAGGTTTTGGTTTGTGTGCATGCGCTCATCCCTGTCCGGTGTCCGTCCGTCTGTCCATCTACTTGTACATGTATATACAGGCCTTGTCTGCAAGATATCTCGAGAACTACTGAACGGAATTTCACCACACTTGGATGGAAGCTTCAGTGGGATAGCCCCCCTCATTTGATTATGTTTTGGTGTGTGTGCGTGCATTCGTCCATGTCCGGTGTCCGTCCGTCCATCCATCTACCTGTACATGTATATACAGGGCTTGTCTGCAAGATATCTGGAGAACTGCTGGACAGAATTTCACCAAACTTGGATGGAAGCTTCATTGGGATAGCCCCCTCATTTGATTAGGTTTTGGTGTATGTGCGTGCATTCATCCGTGTCCGGTGTCCGTCTGTCCATCCATTTACTTGTACATGTATGTACAGGCCTTGTCTGCAAGATATCTTGAGAACTACTGGACGGAATCTCACTCCCCTTGGATAGAAGCTATAGTGGGATAGCCCCCTCATTTGATTAGGGTTTGGTGTGTGTGCGTGCATTCATCCATGTCCGGTGTCCGTCCGTCCGTCTACTTGTACATGTATATACAGGGCTTGTCTGCAAGATATCTGGAGAACTACTGAACAGAATTTCACCAAACTTGGATGGAAGCTTCATTAGAATAGCCCCCTCATTTGACTAGGTTTTGGTGTGTGTGCCTGCATTCGTCCGGTGTCCGTCCGTCCGTCCATCTGCTTGTACATGTATATACAGGCTTTGTCTGCAAGATACATGTACCTTGAGAACTATTGGATGGAATTTCACCAAACTTGGATGGAAGCTTCATTGGGATAGCCCCCGCATTTGATCAGGTTTTAGTGTATGTGTGCATGCATTCATCTGTGTCCGATGTCCGTCCAACCGTTCATCTACTTGTACATGTATATACAATGAAATTTTAGATACGCAGCTTTGTTTAAGATACTTATTGCTACATTCATTTTATAGCACTTTCCCTTAAATTATGTGCCCATTCAAGGCAAGGTGGGAGGTTGGGGGAGACGTATGTTTTTGCCCAAAAAAACAACCAGCGTAGGCTTCATGCCGGAGCGGCAACTCAAGGGTCAAAGCGGAACCTCTAGTTCATTCTATGTATGCGTTTTTAGCCAAATGTTGGCACATACTTCACGCAAATAAATTATCTAAATTATATACTATTTAATAATAATAATAAAATGATCTTTCATAAATATATATACGTTTGATAAGTAAATAAATAAAAAACGCCAATTGGAGTGAATGGCTGTAGATACAGAAGTGATAATTATACTTTCATAATCCCTTGACATTTGAGATTGTGGGAATATCATTCGATTTCAATTTAATTGAGGTAATTTGTCGAAAATTGAGCAAATGTGAATGCCGATCCACTCACCACGGCTTACTTTTCGCCATGAATGTCCAAAGTTTTTTTATCAAACTATATAATTCTGAAATTGGTATTTCATGGGGATTATGGGAAAACAAACAAAATTCAAGTCGGACATATATCTGTAGAGTTATCAACAGTTTACTGTCCATACTGCCGGATCCCGGAGTTTATCCCTTCGAAAAGGCTGCCTCGGTCAGTAACAACAATAACAACACAGATGTGCTCATTCGTTACATCACAGAATCGTTCTACATTCAATACAGTTTGAAATGTATGGACATTTGGTCTTATAGATGACGATAATAAGGTTTCCAGTCAAGTTGCATACCAATCTGTATTCAACAAACGACCTCTCCGAATCCTGTCGTCGTCGAGTTCCACGTTGTCAGAGTGGTTGTCACTGTCAGAATCGGAGCCGTACGGCTCAAATTGATAGGGCTGAATTCTGCCGTTGGTCTGCAAACTACTGTTAATTTGCCCGTCATCATCCTCCTCTATGTCTATTTCATCTTCTTGGCGAAAAATATTTCCATCTAAGCAGCTGATATCGCTCGAATCGACATCTGAACCGGAGCTCTGACTGCACTCGCTTTCCATGTTATCCGCTGTTTTTTCTCAGGCAACTTCCCTGCGTGACGTCATCAACCCAGCTGTGAAAGTGTGGAAAAGCCCACTTTGCTCCCATATTACGTGTGTTTCTGATCAGATTAGAATTTTTTCAATATTTTTTTCATACAAAGTGAAGTATGAACTATGATTTTTAAGGATTTTTAGACCAAAAAAAATTCCGTTTGGGTTGACCTTTAACAGCATTTTCTTCAACTGCGTATTTATCTAGCATTGTAAACCAGCAATGATTTTGACCAGATTATGGTGTCGGTTTTAGCAGGGTTCTGGTGTACCAAGGATCATAAGCTAAAAGGGCTAGAAATCTCCTTGATGGATACTGTTGTTGCTGACTGGCATTTAAAAGTGAATGAGTTCACATGACCTTAGTGGTCAGATAGAGTCTCTGATGTATGTGAATGGAGAAGGGTTGACCTGTCTCTTGGTCAAACTTTTTAGGGTGCTACAGTATTAAAATGGGAGGCTGAAGGGAGTTGCTTCACAAACTACACCAAATATATCATTTGCTACCAATGGGGATCGCCAGCCACGCTAGGCGGCGCTAGTGCTCCAACAGGTAAAGAAGATGTGGCGTCATAAAACGAACAATTATAACATCGTTACATTATGACGTTGTCATTGTGACGTCAAGAAAACGACATGCGCATGCGTCATTTACCTCTCGGTACACGTAGCCACCTGGCGTAAGTTCGAGCTGGCGAACCCCATTAAATTTAAGTATTGGGACCATGGATGATGCCAGTAGGCCTACTCAGAGGTTGGTCAGTACACCCAGGTTTCTGTATTCACTGTATATAATATTGTTAGCATTGGAGTCCCATGTTTCTGTGAAACTCCATTGATAAGATGGACAAAAGATTTTATGATGATTTAAGAATGGAATTTCAATACTATTTTTCACATGAATATAGAATTCTTAGAAGGACTGGATTTCTTATTGCATCTCATGACCTCGAATAAAGCTGCAATTTCTTATTGCATCTCATCACCTCGAATAAAGCTGCATCAAATCATCCAGTTTGTACTTGCAAATGAAAAGAATTCGGGTATTTTCCTGGAGAACAAGATAAAATTCTGCCTATCATTGCTGTGAAATGCATTTATGTAGATAACAGGTTGGTCTTTCATGTAAGTCTATATTATTCATGCCATGGTAATACTGAAAAACCATCCGTCTAGACACATTGTTGTACCTAAAAAACTCCTATTCTTCGTGACACTTAAAACAATAGATGGACCAAATAAGAGCAGTTACGTAGAATGTGATACTGACTTACACGAGACCTGTTGTTGGTCGAGGTCTCGTATACATGACATTTAAAGTTGTTTTCTGTGTTTCAGAGTCAAGATGCCTCATTTGAACTTGATGTGTAAGGAACAGTACCCGAGTAGAAAATCTTCATCACATCAGATTGAACTGTGCTAGAAACATGTTCTTGTCCTATTTCATGTAAAAAGTGTGTGAAAAGAAGACAGACACAAATGACAGAGAGAGAGAGGAAATTAGATTTTACCCACAGGCTTCTGTTCATTCATATTTACCATGTTTACAGAATTTGCATGGTATATAGTCTTGACCATGATGAAGTCTGATGCCGCTCTAGGAGTACAGGTCTACATGTATTTCAAATACATCGTAAAATCTTTCAGGCACTGTGAATAAGAATACAATTCAACAAGTTTCAAATATGATCTTAATTTATACAGACTCCCTAAGACACTATCAATACATAACAGACCATGATCAGCTGCACCATGTATTGGGACCTTGTGCAGTGACTGGAGATTTTACATTCATATGAATACCTTTCTCAAAAATCTTACTTAAAGACGTAGTCAACCTCAAAATCGATAGATTTTGTAAACTCTCCTCTGTGCATGTTTCTGCAGCGAAGTTTGCTAAAACATCATAGGTATTATATTTAATGATAGTTGGATCGCCATATATATCTTGTCAGAGAAATTTGAAACTCTGCCCGCTTCGACGGGTTTTCTGTCTCGCCATTGAATGAGTGTTGTACGCGGAGATGAAATTGACCTCACTGTGTGACGTTTGAGTGAAAGCTGAACAGTTATTATGGGATAACGTAATGGCTCATGCCTGAGATTCGGTAGAGTGGCAGAGCATGTGTACACGCTTGTTGACACAGCCATCGAAAAAATAAAGGGCATGCCATGCCATTTATTTTTAAAGAGCAATTCTTTTCATTTTCTTTTGAACGATAGACACTAGTTTAGTTTTTAGTGGTCAAATGCGTTTTATTTTGTACCTGTTCGACAGTCGTAACATATGTCACTTTCACTGAGTTTGAGAGACATTGATTCCAGTCGAGATTTGAGGTTGACTACATCTTTAAAGTCATGGGTCACTACACAGCCAGGCTCTTTGTTCTCTCAATATTGTGCAAAAGGTGGATTGGTGGTGATGCAGTCATGTATCCACTTCATAATTTAATTTGATGAGGTTGTGATTGTATATGCAATATGTATAGTAAATCAAAGACCACATACACTGCAATGTTTTAGCCCTCAGATAAAGGAAATTGGATGTCTGTGCTGTATATATGTACTCTCATATGTACATTACTTGCATATCTGACCCTAGTCATTATCTAAATGTATTGAAATCAAAACCTAGCATTTTTCTATATATATTTTTGCAAAGATTTTCTTTCCTGTAGATATTATTTATTTCTAGTGAACATGTTGTGTAAGTAAGTTATCATTTGTGAGTGTCACTGTAACCCAATTACTCCTGTCTATGTGATCAATAAATTATTAAATTATTGAATGCTGAACATGTCAGAACATGAATAAATCATAAGTCAATAATACGTTCTTCTTTGTTTATTTCCTCTCGGGTTTCTTGTATCGATATGAATCTGACAGTTGATATCATAATAAAAATACATGATTTTGAGATCCAATTGTTTCGCAATGAGATTCATTGAGATCACAATGAGATCCAGAATGGATGTGAGATTCATTAAAATCACAATGATGGATTCACAGTGATATTCATTAAAATCACAATGATATCCATGATGAAATCACAGTGAGATTCATTAAAATCACGCCCCGTGGGGCTAACGGGGATTGACCTGGGATGTCGTCGTGCACATCGCAGGTCATGGTAAGAATAGGCCCCAACTACGTTGTAAGAGGCGACTAACTGAGGCACCTGTGGGGTTCCTGGATGTGACAAGGAATAGGACCCCACCCGTGTGGTTCCCGGGTGTGAAGAGAAATAGGACCCAACGTCGTGATATGACTGAAATATAGTTGAAAGCAACGTTAAATCATATTCACTCACTCATTAAAATCACAGAGAGATCCAGTGGATTCACAGTGAAATTCATTAAAATCACAATGATGGATTCACAGTCAGATTCATTAAAATCACAAAGAGATCCAGTGGATTCAGTGAGATTCATTAAAATCACAATGATATCCATGATGGATTCACAGTCAGATTCATTAAAATCAGAAAGAGATCCAGTGGATTCACAGTGAGATCCATCAAAATCACAATGATGTCCATGATGGATTCACAGTGAGATTCATTAAAATCACAATGATATCCATGATGGATTCACAGTGAGATTCATTAAAATCACAATGATATCCAGTGAATTCACAATGATGTCCATGATAAATTCACAGTGAGATTCATTAAAATCACAATGATGGATTCACAGTGAGATTCATTAATATCACAATGATATCCAGTGGATTCACAGTGAAATGTATGAAAATTGCTGATGTCCATGATTAGTTCACAGTGAGATTCATTAAAATCACAATGATATCCAGTGGATTCACAGTGAAATTTATGAAAATCACTGATGTCCATGATTAGTTCACAGTGAGATTCAATAAAATCACAATGAGATCCAGTGGATTCACAGATTCATTAAAATCGCAATGAGATCCATGATGGATTCACAGTGAGATTCATTAAAATCAATGATGTCCATGATGGATTCACAGTGAGATTCATTAAAATCACAATGATATCCAGTGGATTCACAGTGAAATTTATTAAAATCACTGATGTCCATGATTAGTTCACAGTGAGATTCATTAAAATCACAATGAGATCCAGTGGATTCACAGATTCATTAAAATCGCAATGACATCCATGATGGATTCACAGTGAGATTCATTAAAATCACAGTGATGTCCATGATGGATTCACAGTGAGATTCATTAAAATCACAATGATGTCCATTGTAGATTCACAGTGAGATTCATTAAAATCACAATGATGTCCATGATGGATTCACAGTGAGATTCATTAAAATCACAATGATGTCCATGGTGGATTCACAGTGAGATTCATTAAAATCACAATGATGTCCATGATGGATGATTCATTAAAATCACAATGATGGATTCACAGTGAGATTCATTAAAATCACAATGATGTCCATGGTGGTTCACAGTGAGATTCATTAAAATCACAATGATGTCCATGATGGATTCACAGTGAGATTCATTAAAATCACAATGAGTCCAATGGATTCACAGATTCATTAAAATCGCAATGAGATCCATGATGGATTCACAGTGAGATTCATTAAAATCACAATGAAGTCCATGATTGGTTCACAGTGAGATTCATTAAAATCACAATGAGATCCAGTGGATTCACAGATTCATTAAAATCGCAATGAGATCCATGATGGATTCACAGTGAGATTCATTAAAATCACATGTCCATGGTGGATTTTACAGTGAGATTCATTAAAATCACAATGATGTCCATGATGGATTCACAGTGAGATTCATTAAAATCACAATGAGATCCAGTGGATTCACAGATTCATTAAAATCGCAATGATGTCCATGATGGATTCACAGTGAGATTCATTAAAATCACAATGATATCCATGATAGAGTGAGATTCATTAAAATCACAGTGATGTCCATGATGGATTCACAGTGAGATTTATTAAAATCCCAATTATGTCCATGATGGATTCACAGTGAGATTCACTAAAATCACAATGATGTCCATGATGGATTCACAGTGAGATTCATTAAAATCACAATGATGTCCATGATGGATTCACAGTGAGATTCATTAAAATCACAATGATATCCAGTGGATTCACAGTGAAATTTATTAAAATCACTGATGTCCATGATTAGTTCACAGTGAGATTCATTAAAATCACAATGAGATCCAGTGGATTCACAGATTCATTAAAATCGCAATGACATCCATGATGGATTCACAGTGAGATTCATTAAAATCACAGTGATGTCCATGATGGATTCACAGTGAGATTCATTAAAATCACAATGATGTCCATTGTAGATTCACAGTGAGATTCATTAAAATCACAATGATGTCCATGATGGATTCACAGTGAGATTCATTAAAATCACAATGATGTCCATGGTGGATTCACAGTGAGATTCATTAAAATCACAATGATGGATTCACAGTGAGATTCATTAAAATCACAATGATGGATTCACAGTGAGATTCAGTAAAATCACAATGATGTCCATGGGGATTCACAGTGAGATTCATTAAAATCACAATGATGTCCATGATGGATTCACAATGAGATTCATTAAAATCACAATGATGCCCATGCTTAGTTCACAGTGAGATTCATTAAAATCACAATGATTTCCATGATGGATTCACAGTGAGATTCATTAAAATCACAATGATGTCCATGATGGATTCACAGATTCATTAAAATCGCAATGAGATCCATGATGGATTCACAGTGAGATTCATTAAAATCACAATGAGATCCAGTGGATTCACGGATTCATTAAAATCGCAATGAGATCCATGCTGGATTCACAGTGAGATTCATTAAAATCACAATGATGTCCATGATTGGTTCACAGTGAGATTCATTAAAATCACAATGATGTCCATGGTGGATTCACAGTGAGATTCATTAAAATCACTGATGTCCATGATGGATTCACAGTGAGATTCATTAAAATCACAATGATGTCCATGATGGATTCATAGTGAGATTCATTAAAATCACAATGAGATCCAGTGGATTCACAGATTCATTAAAATCGCAATGAGATCTATGATGGATTCACAGTGAGATTCATTAAAATCACAATGATGTCCATGGTGGATTTTACAGTGAGATTCATTAAAATTACAATGATGTACATGATGGATTCACAGTGAGATTCGTTAAAATCACAATGAGATCCAGTGGATTCACAGATTCGTTAAAATCACAATGATGTCCATGATGGATTCACAGTGAGATTCATTAAAATCACAATGATATCCATGATAGAGTGAGATTCATTAAAATCACAGTGATGTCCATGATGGATTCACAGTGAGATTTATTAAAATCCCAATGATGTCCATGATGGATTCACAGTGAGATTCACTAAAATCACAATGATGTCCATGATGGATTCACAGTGAGATTCATTAAAATCACAATGATGTCCATGATGGATTCACAGTGAGATTCATTAAAATCACAATGATATCCAGTGGATTCACAGTGAAATTTATTAAAATCACTGATGTCCATGATTAGTTCACAGTGAGATTCATTAAAATCACAATGAGATCCAGTGGATTCACAGATTCATTAAAATCACAATGATGTCCATGATTGGTTCACAGTGAGATTCATTAAAATCACAATGATGTCCATGGTGGATTCACAGTGAGATTCATTAAAATCACAATGATGTCCATGATGGATTCACAGTGAGATTCATTAAAATCACAATGATGGATTCACAGTGAGATTCATTAAAATCACAATGATGTCCATGGGGATTCACAGTGAGATTCATTAAAATCCCAATGATGTCCATGATGGATTCACAATGAGATTCATTAAAATCACAATGATGTCCATGCTTGGTTCATAGTGAGATTCATTAAAATCACAATGATGTCCATGATGGATTCACAGTGAGATTCATTAAAATCACAATGATGTCCATGATGGATTCACAGATTCATTAAAATCGCAATGAGATCCAGGATGGATTCACAGTGAGATTCATTAAAATCACAATGATATCCATGATAGAGTGAGATTCATTAAAATCACAATGATGTCCATGATGGATTCACAGTGAGATTTATTAAAATCCCAATGATGTCCATGATGGATTCACAGTGAGATTCACTAAAATCACAATGATGTCCATGATGGATTCACAGTGAGATTCATTAAAATCACAATGATGTCCATGATGGATTCACAGTGAGATTCATTAAAATCACAATGATATCCAGTGGATTCACAGTGAAATTTATTAAAATCACTGATGTCCATGATTAGTTCACAGTGAGATTCATTAAAATCACAATGAGATCCAGTGGATTCACAGATTCATTAAAATCGCAATGACATCCATGATGGATTCACAGTGAGATTCATTAAAATCACAGTGATGTCCATGATGGATTCACAGTGAGATTCATTAAAATCACAATGATGTCCATTGTGGATTCACAGTGAGATTCATTAAAATCACAATGATGTCCATGATGGATTCACAGTGAGATTCATTAAAATCACAATGATGTCCATGGTGGATTCACAGTGAGATTCATTAAAATCACAATGATGTCCATGATGGATTCACAGTGAGATTCATTAAAATCACAATGATGGATTCACAGTGAGATTCATTAAAATCACAATGATGTCCATGGGGATTCACAGTGAGATTCATTAAAATCCCAATGATGTCCATGATGGATTCACAATGAGATTCATTAAAATCACAATGATGTCCATGCTTGGTTCATAGTGAGATTCATTAAAATCACAATGATGTCCATGATGGATTCACAGTGAGATTCATTAAAATCACAATGATGTCCATGATGGATTCACAGATTCATTAAAATCGCAATGAGATCCAGGATGGATTCACAGTGAGATTCATTAAAATCACATGTCCATGGTGGATTTTACAGTGAGATTCATTAAAATCACAATGATGTCCATGATGGATTCACAGTGAGATTCATTAAAATCACAATGAGATCCAGTGGATTCACAGATTCATTAAAATCGCAATGATGTCCATGATGGATTCACAGTGAGATCCTTACTAAAATCACAATGATATCCATGATAGAAGAGATTCATTTAAATCACAATGATGTCCATGATGGATTCACAGTGAGATTCATTAAAATCACAATGATGTCCATGATAGAGTGAGATTCATTGAAATCACAATGATGTCCATGATGGATTCACAGTGAGATTCATTAAAATCACAATGATGTCCATGATGGATTCACAGTGAGATTCATTAAAATCACAATGATGTCCATGATGGATTCACAGTGAGATTCATTAAAATCACAATGATGTCCATGATTGGTTCACAGTGAGATTCATTCAAATCACAATGATGTCCATGGTGGATTCACAGTGAGATTCGTTAAAATCACAATGATGTCCATGATGGATTCACAGTGAGATTCATTAAAATCACAATGATGTCCATGGTGGATTCACCGTGAGATTCATTAAAATCACAATGATGTCCATGATGGATTCATAGTGAGATTCATTAAAATCACAATGAGATCCAGTGGATTCACAGATTCATTAAAATCGCAATGAGATTCATGATGGATTCACAGTGAGATTCATTAAAACCACAATGATGCCCATGATGGATTCACAGATTCATTAAAATCACAATGATGTCCATGATGGATTCACAGTGAGATTCATTAAAATCACAATGAAGTCCATGATTGGTTCACAGTGAGATTCATTAAAATCACAATGAGATCCAGTGGATTCACAGATTCATTAAAATCGCAATGAGATCTATGATGGATTCACAGTGAGATTCATTAAAATCACAATGATGCCCATGATGGATTCACAGTGAGATTCATTAAAATCACAATGAGATCCAGTGGATTCACAGATTCATTAAAATCGCAATGATGTCCATGATGGATTCACAGTGAGATTCATTAAAATCACAATGATATCCATGATAGAGTGAGATTCATTTAAATCACAATGATGTCCATGATGGATTCACAGTGAGATTCATTAAAATCACAATGATGTCCATGATAGAGTGAGATTCATTGAAATCACAATGATGTCCATGATGGATTCACAGTGAGATTCATTAAAATCACAATGATGTCCATGATGGATTCACAGTGAGATTCATTAAAATCACAATGATGTCCATGATGGATTCACAGTGAGATTCATTAAAATCACAATGATGTCCATGATTGGTTCACAGTGAGATTCATTCAAATCACAATGATGTCCATGGTGGATTCACAGTGAGATTCGTTAAAATCACAATGATGTCCATGATGGATTCACAGTGAGATTCATTAAAATCACAATGATGTCCATGGTGGATTCACCGTGAGATTCATTAAAATCACAATGATGTCCATGATGGATTCATAGTGAGATTCATTAAAATCACAATGAGATCCAGTGGATTCACAGATTCATTAAAATCGCAATGAGATTCATGATGGATTCACAGTGAGATTCATTAAAACCACAATGATGCCCATGATGGATTCACAGATTCATTAAAATCACAATGATGTCCATGATAGATTCACAGAGAGATTCATTAAAATCACTGATGTCTATGATGGAATCAAAGTGAGATTCATTAAAATCACAATGATGCCCATGATGAATTCACAGATTTATTAAAATCACAATGATGTCCATGATAGATTCACAGTGAGATTCATTAAAATCACAATGATGTCCATGATTGGTTCACAGTGAGATTCATTAAAATCACAATGATGTCCATGGTGGATTCACAGTGAGATTCATTAAAATCACAATGATGTCCATGATGGATTCACAGTGAGATTCATTAAAATCACTGATGTCCATGATGGATTCACAGTGAGATTCATTAAAATCACAATGATGTCCATGATGGATTCATAGGGAGATTCATTAAAATCACAATGAGATCCAGTGGATTCACAGATTCATTAAAATCGCAATGAGATTCATGATGGATTCACAGTGAGATTCATTAAAATCACAATGATGTCCATGATTGGTTCACAGTGAGATTCATTAAAATCACAATGATATCCATGGTGGATTCACAGTGAGATTCATTAAAATCACTGATGTCCATGATGGATTCACAGTGAGATTCATTAAAATCACAATGATGTCCATGATGGATTCACAGTGAGATTCATTAAAATCGCAATGAGATCCATGATGGATTCACAGTGAGATTCATTAAAATCACAATGAAGTCCATGATTGGTTCACAGTGAGATTCATTAAAATCACAATGATGCCCATGATGGATTCACAGATTCATTAAAATCACAATGATGTCCATGATGGATTCACAGTGAGATTCATTAAAATCACTGATGTCCATGACAGATTCACAGCGAGATTAAATTGTAATCTCACTAATATGGATTCACAATGAAAATCATTGAAATCACAATAATGTTCAGTGGATTCGTAGTGAGATTTAATAAAATCAGAGAGCCAAGGAACTAGATTAAATTAACTAAATTTGTTTTAGTCAATTTCCAGAAAGAAGATATGGTACGATAAGGCGGAATTTTGGCCTATACGATTGTGTTGTAATTATAGGTTATGACATTAAATTGAAATCCTTGGCATACGCTATTTCGTGAAAAAATGGTCTAAATCTAGTCATTTAAACACACATTTAGACATGAAGGACCCCTTGGAGCAAATTGATTTTCCAACGGTGGAGATAAAATGCCACCGCACATCACCAGGTTGAATGGCATTTTGGTCCTCAAAGGGGTCCTTTATGTCTAAATGTGTGCTTAAATGACTTCATTTAGATCCTTTTTTTATGAAATAGCACATGGTGCAGATTTCAATTTCATGTCCTAACTATAATCTCAACGCAATCGAGCTAGAACTTTCCCAAGTTGTGTAAATATATATTCTCTTGCTGTCGGTTACATTAAAACACAACTATTTTTAGGACATTTATTTTTTCGATTTCAACTGCACCACGTATAACCCAAAATGTCGCCTTATCCAAGCCTGTAGCCAAGGGGAGTTTTCTGGGTTCGGGCGAACTCCCCTTTCGAAAATATCATATATTTTTCTCATATAAATGCCCTTTTCAAACTGAATCGAACCCCCTATTTGCCCCTTTTTCCATACAGAGAACCCCTTGATGTGCCCTTTTGGAGTGAAGGCGAACCATCCCTCAGTAAATCCTGGCTACAGCCCTGTTATCGTACCATCTCCTTTCAAATAAATAATATACGGTACATGGACCATTCTTTAACATATCTCCTATGAAAAAAAAGAGCGCTAATATGTTTCTTAGTACAAATAATGGGAAGTTACTAAGAAAATAATGTCAAAATGAGTTTTTTGGGCATCTACAATCCAATATCCCACATGTAACTGTGTGTCTTACAGTTCATAAACCCTTTTTTTATATGAAGAAATATTTTTTTGTCCCACCATGCCATTTGTGGAACTGCATTTTTTTAGTCATCTCCAAGAAGGCTTCAGGGGGGACAAATCATAATATATGTTGCGGGCGGCAATGCTTACTGCCAGTTGCCTCCCCTGCTCCCACTGATTTGTATAACGCGATGGAAGCGTCGTCATTTGCTGACAGATGTCGCCACTGGCTAAGCACCTGGCGACTGCTTTCGCGGAAAAAAATAGATAACGGAGGGAATCTGTCTTTGTTTGAGGACGATTGTGATGTGTAAACACACCAGGAATGTTGTGATTTCGCATCATTTATTTTTACGAATGCATGAACTATAAATCTAGAGGAAAATGTGCCACATAACGCCATAATTGACTCTGAATCAGTGTGTGCTATCGATGAAACAGTAGGTAATTTTTATATACCGGTATCTGGAAAATTGTCCTAGACATTCATCCTCATCAGTTTCACGAGTGGATTTACAGATATACAACAACAACAGCAACAATATCGCAGAGCAGTCATAATCATAGAATTTCGTACGGACAAAGATGTGTTGATTCGATTCGTAGGTAACAATCGACCCTCCATTCCATATCACCCCCCCCAGGATCCCTTTCAGTCCAATGCATCGTAAATTCGGTAGAGCCTAGATGGAATGACCTCTCATCTCAATACACATTTTGGACAAATAACACTATAGATCTAATTGCATATTTCATTTGAACTGCATTAATTATGCCGTAAATTAGCTGTCCAGTTTACTTTGAAACTATAGGATACCTGCATTCACTGTTCTAATAAATTAATTGATTAGCTCAAACATTTATCAACTCAAATTTAGTAATAAAACTTAGTTGACTGTATGCCGGAATAGTCAAGTCCCTATATTTCTTCCTATAGGACATGTTACACTGTTCCAAAATGACAATATTCTAAAATACCTTTGGAATAAAAATGGATCTGGATTTACCCCTAGCCACAACTGTTCCTATCAATAATACGTTCGGATGATAGTCACACATGGCGTTCATTTATCTCCGTATGCTATAACCCGTACCGTATAAAAGTTCATTTTGATGCTCCTTACCTGTTATTTTCGGGAAGCTAATTCCTTCTTTTTCACGCTTGTCGCTTTTATTAATGTTTCCGGCGCTGGTGATCAGCTGTACAAGAGCCGTTTTCACATCGACCCTGACTTTCCCCATGTTACGGTAGACGCCATATTGTGTAACTGCGCATGCGTAGTGGCCCAAATACACGCAATATGGCGTCTATCATAACATGGGAAATCCCGTCCCGATATTAAGCAACTTCTTGATCTCAGCATCTTGTAAAATTCAATAGCGACAGCGTGAAATACTTTTCAGCCAGCCAGTAAAATCATAAGATAGGGTGAACATCTGATGCAGTGCCTACAGAGATCAATGAACGTCATGTGTGACTATCATCCGAACGTATTATTGATAGGAACAGTTGCGGCTAGATTTGCCCCCTGCACCTGGGCATATGTTTTTAGATACTGTAGTTTTCCACATTTTAACGTCATTCATGTATCCAGCTTACCAGGGCAATTAGGAAAAATATTGAAATTTTTTATTCCTAAAACCTGTTCCAGTCATAGCTTCTATTATGGCACTGCAAAATGATCTGCGGTCTTTCTATGATCTTTCAGTAAAAAATATTTTCATCTAACTAAATTAAGCTCATTTATCGTAGAATACAACCTAGAAATGTCTTAAAGTTGTATGCCATTAAAATATTCTTTAAATTGCTGAAAATATCTCCATTTAGTTTATAAAATTCCACAGTTGCTTATTATTACTACCCATTAGCTACATTATTCTCAATTGCTTCTAAACATTGCAAGTTATCTGCTACATTGTTTCCATTACTTGTCACACTCTTCCCACTTGTTTGCCACACTGTATACATTCCATTGTCAGTGATTCCTATTCTATGGCACATTATTTGGTATTGTCACATTGTGTTCACTTATTAAATTGTCTGCCACATTGTGTCCAGTCACATTTATTTGCTTCACATTGTTTCAAATTGTATCCAAAGTGTTGTTTATTTATCATTTCCAGATCCACAATGTGTTCAATTACTAGCCACATTGTGTTGGTGGCTATAGTGCTTTCATTGTTGCAGTAGAGTTTTATTTCTGTTTAATGCTATTTTGGTTTCAATTTTATGCTTCAAGTTTTGTAGTTCTTACCTTATTTTCAACTGCATGTTCAGTGTCTGCAAATGCTTTGCAACCTTCAACCTCCTGTATCTCATTAGTTTGTTGGATTCTATTTTGTAATTTGACATTTCATTGCAATTTCTGGTTCTTTACTTTGTTCTGTTTGGAGTCTTTACTCTGTTGTGTTTGGAATGGGCCATTTTGAAAATAAGTTCGCTGTAAACTCTACATACTCTCTTAAAGGTGCACTGCAAAGCTTTTAATTTCATCTAAAATGCTGCTTATATACATCTTGTCTTATGTGACATAACTTTTATACATTTTTGGGGCAAATATATTTTGCAAAATTTTACTAAAAACAATATTTAAGTTATCCTGTTATAAATCCGTCTTGAAAACTTGCATCACTTGTCTCTCTTGGTTTGTAGAACGTTATGACGTTAAAGCGGTCTCCTTCATTCAAGTTTTATTTAAATGTGACGTCATGCTACATCGGATGAATGAGTGAGGACCACTATAACGTCATGACATTCCAAAAACAACGGGAGGCAAGCGATGACGTTTTTAAAAGTTCTGGCTCTTGTTTTCTGGTGGTATATGATTTGACTTCTCATATACCCAAAATAAAACAATAACCCACAGAACTATTATCACACATATTTGTAACAACTACAGAAGTTCTTGTTTTATGACATTTTAGCAGAACATTGGAAAGCTTTTCAGTTCACTTTTACAGTATATTGGAATTTGTGATCAATCTAGTTCAGACTGGAAATTCATATATTAGATTGAAAATTCCAGTTTTTAACCATCTATTAGATTGATTTTGCTATAGATTCATTCAGTTCTTCAATATAATAGATTGGAAATAATTCCAATTGAACAAAAATTTTTTTACATATTAATCTGAGAAGATCAGATCTTGTCCCAAATTCTAATCTTCTCGGATTGAAATGTCAATCTTTCGGTGCGATTCAAATTATTTTCAATTTGTTATTTTCAATCTAATATTTTGAAAGAGCAGAATGAATCTACAGTAGACTGAATAATCATCTTTAGATCTTAATAAACTGGATTTTTGAATATACTAGATCTATCAATTTTCAATCGGAATAGATTGGTCACTAATTCCAATGTAATTATGTAAGATAGGAAGCTTTTCAATTAATTTGGTGGGGCCCCTTTTGCTTGATGTTACTTGATGTTAATTTATTTGTCTTCATTTGAGTTGCAGAATAAATATTTTTCAGTCTTGAGTTTGCTTCTTGTACTTCATTTGATCTGTGTATTTCCTTCAGAGGCTATCCATTCATTACCCTAAAGTTTAAACTGAAGTTATTTTCCAAACCCGAGAGAAACTGCTCCTGTATGTTGAATATATATGAATCAATTTCCTGGCCCATTGCCCGAATGTTTTTTTCCTGTCTCAAATGCAGCATCTACTCACATGTTGCAGGGATATAATTTAGACTAAACATGCACACCAATGCTGCTTATCATATTGGGGGTTGGTCGATCCAACCAGATCCACAAATAAGAATATTGAGAGGGTGAATGCAGCTGTCACTAGAGAAGGCAAATGTTTCCACAAGGCCATGACTGCAGAACACTTCAAGATACAAAACGTTGAATTGATAGTTTTTGTATGTAGGAGTGGGATGTTGTAACGTGGTGGTCTGTGAGGGATATGTTTTGATCCCAACCTTCAAACCATTCTGATCATCCCTATTCCATGATATAGGGTATGAGACTGGCAAAAACCATTTTGAACATGGCTTTTTGTCCAAGGATCACTCGGCAATGAATACCATAAGTTAGACTAGCATGCTGTGAAATGTGGCCACCTGAGGCTATCACTTAATTGACCTTGTCAAATCTTACCCTATTTCTTCAAATTTTTCGAACAACATTTTAACACTTAGAAGCAGAAAAAATTCATCTTTATGTCAACTGAGGCTAAATACTGTGGCATGGATATGCTATTTATTAACAACTGAAAAGATAGAGAAATTTGTAGAACGTTTGTAGAATTTCTCTGCACAATAGTCTGAAGTTAAGTTTTGCCGTCTGAATAATTAGAAGAAATAGGGTACTTGGATAGATCAGAACATGTTTAGAGATATATTAAGATGGCGGAGATGCAATATGATTTGGTAAACTGCACTGATGACGTACAATTTCTTGATTTGTGAAGTTAACCCAAATTGCGGGGGACTAAGCCGCTCCTATAACAAGGCTTTTTTTCAGAAAATACAGAACACAGTATTTCAAAAACAATTCTCTATGTGAACAGCACGTCAGTAAAGAAAAACACAGCATACTGTGCATGCACATCATGCTCCAATTATGATGAAGTAACCCCATTTTATACTTACATAAAATGGGAGGGAGAGTTGGGTGTCCATTGATACTAATGTGGTTCTCTTCAACAGAGTTTTGGGGGGACATACCATATTGCAGAGTAATGACAAGTTGCATACTAAATAGGTACCATAGCCCCTTAAATCGCCAATATTTATTTCCCTGGTTTCACCAGAATTATTTTATTATTAATAAATAATATATAAAATATATAAAAAATATAGAATAAAATAGAGATATCTTAGATGTCTTCTACACTACTAAAATCAGAAGACGCAATTCGGTATAATTAATTGCCTTTTATCTGTATCTTCTGAAATGAAACTGAAAATAAAAATCTTTTAATCTGATTATTCAGTGCTGAGCATCTGGTCTAGTTTGTGTGGTACATCTCATAAAAATTAAAAAACTGTGAAATCCCCTGCCACCGAATCAATCGGGGTGATCAAATTTATTAGAATAGGAACTAGGAAAATGGTCCAAAATCATACATATAATCCTTTATTTCTTAATTAATGGTCCAAA
>JAVTVY010041648.1:0-18311 GCA_036873755.1 Hanleya hanleyi | reverse complement strand
TATGCTGAGGGGAGTCAAAAGACTTATTTCTGACAAGTTCATGCATTGTCGTCATATAATAACGACTTAATTCAGATCTTCAGAATGTTAGATTACAAGTTACGACATTTAGATTGGTAGAATTACACCCACCTGCGAAATATGACAACAAATGCTCAGTACAGTTGAGCGAGCAACATTGCACGATCAACAATGCGGTGGCGAATGGGGTATAACAATTTACAATATCCCGATCCCTAACGATGGGTCACGCCCCCACAAGGCGATGAATTGCAACACTCAGTTATCTCCCCTAGACCATTACCAATCATACAGTTTCACAATAATACAGTCGAGCTTGAATAAAAAGAAAAAGAAATGGGGGTAGTACCATAGGTACTCAGGAAATATATACATATTACAAAATATGACCAGGCCACATACACATTCGTCGCAAAGACGTTTGCCGATAACAACAACTCTTTGCAAGCAAAACAAACCGTGTGGGCGTCCAAACTGGACCAAATCTGCCCACACGAACTACATGCATTAGAAATCGGAATCTCAGACATACTAATGAAAGAATTCCCGACAAGAAAGAAACACAAGTCAATAACTGATAAGGATACACGGGCGTTACAACAACAACCCAGGTTGTATAAACACTTCCTTGATGTGTACTGGTCGAGGTACAACAGAGAATAGAGGACTAGAATGATTTGAGCAGAGCCTTTATAGTAATGCCGCTGGGATAGATGGGAGAGCTCTCCTAGGGGCGGACAACTCTCCGCTAGGGGAGCTAACTTTTAGTTTTAACTTCCGTTTTCTACGTTGTATCATCTTCCTGACGGAGATTAATGGCATGAATTGAAGCAGGTTTACGATTTGGGAATCAAATGATTGATTTGTAATTTTGTTTACAGAATTTCGAATCTGATCGAAAAAGGGACACTGGAAAACACGATATCATCTTTCTAAGCTTAAGGAGTTTCAAGATTTCTATAAACTGTACTTATGTCGGTTGTTATAGTACAAGAGAAAAGTTAGTCTAAAAGTGAATGCCCAGAGTTTTTTTCGTCTTCGTTTCGTAGTTTTTTTTGCACGTGTCATCATTGGGTACTGGAAGCGAAGACAAATCTCCTCGACCCTTTGGCATGAGCTATGAAACATACTTAAGATTTTATAATTAGGAACGAATTCTGTTCCGTTTACTGGGCTAGTTTGAGATATCTCTTTTAAGATACCATGCTCGAAAACAGTAAGATGGTACAATACTTAATACTGAAGGGATCCGCGCAGTAATGTTGAAACTTCGAAAGTGTCTGAATCCTGATGAAACACGCAGAAGTCTACAGTTGTCGAGTTGTAACGTTGTGTCACAAGAGTGACGTCCCTTCATGTAGCCGACCCGTCGGCAGCAACCACCTCGCTGGGGGTCTAATAACACCCCAGCCACCAGTCAGATTTTTGGACCGGATTCGGGGCCTTCGCGCACATCGCCGGCAGTGACATCATATATAGTAAAATAGATGTTTAAAGAAAATTTTGATTACTTTTCAAGTCTGCATAATCCCTCCGTTGACCTAGCGTTAAAAAGAATTATCTGGAGATAATTTTCCCTGTTTATCTGGACAGAGCATATGAAAAGTAGTTCGCTCATGTGCAACACTAAAGGAGTTGTTTGGTCGGATTCAAACTGAACCGTGCGTTGGTTGGTTTCCCGTATACGTCATAGCAACGTAGTAAAGGTCAACTTCCGCTATTGGAGGCAGGGATGTTATTGGAGCCTGCGAAATGGAGCATGCGCTGTGGGGAGGTTGCCGTCGGCAGACGAAACAGTGTAGTTCACTGGACTAAAGAAAACTGATTTAAAATTTGAAGAAATACTTTTTAATTCCGAATTATTGGAACCTCTTGATATGGAAGGTGAAGGTATGGATATTCTCTATAGTCACTTTTTAGAATATGTCCCACCGTTTGATCCGCCGACTCGTGTGATGCAACGTCACAACTCAGGAATACCGTATTAATTTGGAGCGTAACTTGGATTTTCGAATCGGACCAAAAATGGTATTTTGCACATTAGGCCCCATGTGGGACCTGTGTACAAAATTTCAGAAAGATCCATGAAGTAGTTCCTGAGAATTCACGATAACTATGTTTCAAGGGGAAATCCAAGATGGGCACCTGGTGGCCAAATTGGATTTTCGAATCGGACGAGGAAAGGGTATTTTGCACAACTAGACCCCAACGGGAACCTATGTACCAAATTTGAGAAAGATCCATGCAGTACTTTCTGAGAAATCATGATAACAAAGTTGCATGAAGAGATCCAAGATGGCCGCCTGGTGGCCATATTGGATTTTCAAATCGGAAAGAAAGAGGTATCTTGCACAACTAGATCACAAGGGGAACCTGTGTACCAAATTTGACAAAGATTCATGCAGTAGTTCCTGAGAAATCGCAATAACAAAGTTTCATGGGGAAATCCAACATGGCTGCTTTGTCGCCATATTGGATTTTCGAATCGGACCAAAAAAGGTATCTTGCACAACTAGACCCCAAAGGGAACCTGTGTACCAAATTTGAGAAAGATCCATATAGTAGTTCCTGAGAAATAGCGATAAAAAGGTTTCACGGGGAAATCCAAGATGGCTGCCTGGTGGCCATATTCGATTTTTGAATCGGACCAGAAAAAGTATGTTGCATAACTAGACTCCAAGGGGAACCTGTGTATCAAATTTGAGAAAGATCCATGCAATACTTTCTGAGAAATGACAATAAGGTTTCATGGGGAAATCCAAGATGGCCGCCTTGTGACCATATTGGATTTTCGAATCGAACCAGAAAAGGTATCATGCACAACTAGACCCCAAGGGAAACCTGTGTACCGAATTTGAGAAAGATCCAGGCAATACTTTCTGAATCACGATAACAAAGTTTCATGGGGAAATCTAAGATGGCCACCTGGTGGCCATATTGGATTTTCGATTCGGACTAAAAAAGGTATCTTGCACAACTAGACCCTAAGGGGAACCTGTGTACCAAATTTGAGAAAGATCCATGCAATACTTCCTGAGAAATGACAATAAAGTTTCATGGGGGAAATCCAAGATGGCTGCCTGGTGGCCATATTGGATTTTCGAATCGGACCAGAAAAGGTATCTTGCACAACTAGACCCCAAGGGGAACATGTGTACCACATTTGAGAAAGATCCATGCAGTAATTCCTGAGAAATCGCGAAAACAAGGTTTCATTGGGAAATCCAAGATGGCCGCCTTGTGGCCATATTGGATTTTCGAATCGGACCAGAAAATGTATCTTGCACAACTAGACCCCAAGGGGAACCTGTGTACCAAATTTGAGAAAGATCCATGCAGTAATTTCCGAGAAATCGCGATAACAAGGTTTCATGTGGAAATCCAAGATGGCTGCCTTGTGGCCATATTGGATTTTCGAATCGGACCAAAAAACGTATCTTGCACAACTAGACCCCAAGGGGAACATGTGTACCAAATTTGAGAAAGATCCATGCTGTAGTTCCTGAGAAATGGCAATAACAAGGTTTCATGGGGAAATCCAAGATGGCCGCCTTGTGCCCATATTGGATTTCGAATCAGACCGAAAAAGGTATCTTGCACAACTAGACCCACTGGGAAACCTGCGTACCAAATTTGAGAAAGATCCATGCAGTACTTCCTGAGAAATCACGATAAAGGTTCATGGGGAAATCAAACATGGCTGCCTGGTGGCCATATTGGATTTTCGAATCGGACCAGAAAAGGTATCTTGCACAACTAGACCCCAAGGGGAACCTGTGTACCAAATTTGAGAAAGATCCATGCAGTAGTTCCTGAGAAATCGCGATAACAAGGTTTCATGGGGAAATCCAAGATGGCCACCTTGTGGCCATATTGGATTTTCGAATCGGACCAGGAATGGTATCTTGCACAACTAGACCCCAAGAGGAACCTGTGTACCAAATCTGAGAAAGATCCATGCAGCAGTTCCTGAGAAATCACGATAAAAAGGTTTCATGGGAAAATCCAAGATGGCTACCTGGTAGCCATATTGGATTTTCGAATCGGACCAGAAAAGGTATCTTGCACAACTAGACCCCAAGAGGAACCTGTGTACCAAATCTGAGAAAGATCCATGCAGCAGTTCCTGAGAAATCGCGATAAGGTTTCATGGGGAAGTCCAAGATTACAAGCGTCTAGTCCGTCATTCATAATCCAGCCGTCGTCCATTAGAGAATATCCGCGTCCATAATGGCAGTAGTTCCTGAGAAATCGCGATAACAAGAAATTGTTTACGGACGGACGACGGACCACGGACAAAAAGCGATCTAAACATAGATCTATAAGGTTCACTGCTGATGGTGGCACAAATGGATACCAAACCACTATTTATAAGTGTTCCCCAAGATGTGGAAATTTCACAAATTACAACTGATACATAATTATAGCCAACTGAGTAATTGGTAAATGGTAATTCACAAGCACAAAAGGTTGTGCTGATTTGAACTTTTTTGAAATTTTCCAGCACATTTCTCTAAGTGGTTCTACCCTGTCCACTACCCCAGTTTTGGTGCATGTAATATGTATATTTACGTAGATCAGGGAAAACACTTGCAACATTCCAGGAATAGTTTGGAAGTAGAATGGAAAGAAACCATTTCTAAATACAGGGGAATTATTATGTAAATGATTTGCCCACTACTGGATTTTATAAACTTACCACAAGAAGGCCCATAATGGTTAATGTTGGAATTAAACCATGATATAGATGGACAGATAAATGGACGCACAGACAGAAGAGGATCTGGCTAATGGAACATACATGTACAAAAGGCACATCTACAGATTACATTCTATGTTGGACAGAGGTTCCGTCGGCCTGCCTTCAGTAGTTCTCAAGATATGGAGTCTGGGGGAAAAGAAGATGGACAGATGGTCCGAGGGATGAACGGACAGATGGGATGACAACAATAAAGCACAATCGGGCTGAGGGGTAAAAAATAATGATACGGGAGTGCCTGTGATGCTAGAAATTTACTTTATTCAGCTGGTACACGATACATGCCTCAGTTTGGAGAATATATCGATTGATGGAATTAACGAGGGCATGTTCAAGTAACGTAATACATGTAGACCAAGCTTATACACATTATAAAGGTCTACCTGTACAGACAAACCTAGGTATAGGAATTACAGTGGACATACACAACAATGATAACAATAATCCATAGATACATTCAATATACAAGGTATTTACAAAACAAACTTTCTTTCTCTAATTCTATATAATTTTCCATTTTTTTTTACACATCTTGCACACTGTTGAACTGAGATTCGCACATTAACCCTCAGGCATAACCAATTTTGTGATCCAACTTCTGATAGGGTCCATAATCTAAAATAAGCACATCTGAAGTAGTCAATATTTCTCTCGCAGCTTTGATTAAAAATAACCAATTCAGTCATGACCATTTTGGACGATCTTGAAAGAAATTTAAAAATTTGAGTTGATATAATAAAATATGCTCTGTTATATCCATTTATGGGGCACATATTTCATATGTATATATTATATTACTGCATTACAGTGAACCCTCCACTAATTTAAAGACAGGAAGTGAACTCCTTCACAATAAAATCAAATGGTGATCAAATTTTATTTATTATAACGGGTAGTTGACAAAATGGTTCAAAATCGTGCATATAATCCATTATTTCTTCGTTATTTCAATGATTTCAGAGGGTGATCAAATTAATTAGAAAAGCTGATTGACTTTTGTCCCCGAAAAATTTAGTGATTGAATGTTTATAGGGGGATTGAATTATTAAAGGGATTACCATATACACAAATTACTTACATAATGGGTAAGAATATAAGCTTCACTCTCACAATGTCTGTGACCAGAATTTCATCATTCACAATTACAAGGATATATCTTGGTCTGACTTCACCACATGGAAGTGACAAGTGTAATTATGTCTCCCCCAACTATGTTGGGGGGAGACATCTAGTGTTTGTGCTGTCTGTCTGTCTGTCTGTCTGGATGGATGGATGTCTGTCCGTCCCCTTGCCTTGTCTGCAAGATATCTTGAGAACTACTGGATGGAATTTCACCAAACTTGGATGGAAGCTTCATTGGGATAGCCCCCTCATTTGATTAGGTTTTGGTGCATGTGCGTGCATTCATCCGTGTCCGGTGTCCGTCCGGCCATCCATCAACTTGTACATGTATATACAGGCCTTGTCTGCAAGATATCTTGAGAACTACTGGACGGAATTTCACCCCACTTGGATGGAAGCTTCAGTGGGATAGCCCCCTCATTTGATTAGGTTTTGGGTGTGTGCGTGCATTCATCCATGTCCGGTGTCCGTCCGTCCGTCCATCTACTTGTACATGTATATACAGGGCTTGTCTGCAAGATATCTGGAGAACTACTGGACAGAATTTCACCAAACTTGGATGAAAGCTTCATTGGGATAGCCCCCTCATTTGATTAGGTTTTGGTGTATGTGGGTGCATTCATCCGTGTCCGGTGTCCATCCATCCGTCCATCTACTTGTACATGTATATACAGGCCTTGTCTGCAAGATATCTTGAGAACTACTGGACGGAATTTCACCCCACTTGGATGGAAGCTTCAGTGGGATAGCCCTCTCATTTGATTAGGTTTTGGTGTGTGTGCGTGCATTCATCCATGTCCGGTGTCCGTCCGTCCGTCCATCTACTTGTACATGTATATACAAGGCTTGTCTGCAAGATATCTGGAGAACTACTGGACGGAATTTCACCAAACTTGGATGGAAGCTTCATTGGGATAGCCCCCTCATTTGACTAGGTTTTGGTGTGTGTGCATGCGTTCATCCGTGTCCGGTGTCCGTCCGTCCGCCCATCTACTTGTACATGTATATACAGGCCTTGTCTGCAAGATATCTTGAGAACTACTGGACGGAATTTACCCCACTTGGATGGAAGCTTCAGTGGGATAGCCCCCTCATTTGGTGTGTGTGTGCGTGCATTCATCCATGTCCGGTCTCCGTCCGTCCATCTACTTGTACATGTATATAGAGGGCTTGCCTGCAAGATATCTGGAGAACTGGACGGAATTTCACCAAATTTGGATGGAAGCTTCATTGGGATAGCCCCCTCATTTGATCAGGTTTTGGTGTATGTGTGCATGCATTCATCCGTGTCCGGTGTCCGTCCATCCGTTCATCTACTTGTACATGTATATACAATGATAATCGCTTCTTTGTAATTAACATGTTTAGATATGCAGCTTTGTTTAAGATACTTATTGCTACATTAATTTTATAGTACTTTCCCTTAAATTATGTGCCCATTCAAGGCAAGGTGGGAGGTTGGGGGAGACGTATGTTTTTGCTCAAAAAAACAACCAGCATAGGCTTCATGCCAGAGCGGCAACTCAAGGGTCAAAGCGGAACCTCTAGTTTCAAGTTGGCCCCAGGTAGCATATATCAAATTTGGGAAGAATTCCTCGATCAGGGTTCGTACACCTTTAAGCTTCCAATTTTCAAGGTCTGCCCAAGGTAATAGTTCCTGTTTTCAAGGCATATTACTTCCAGTGTCATTGAAGCTACGGTAATTCCTCTAATAAATCGATTACCCTATCGGAAATCAATCACCCCTGATTTTTGGACGAAAATATGATCGGAAGTTGTAATAATTCAATCATCCCTGATTTTCAGTCAATCTCGTTTGTAAGGGAGAATCAGAATCAGAATAATTTATTGACTAGAGTCGTCTCCCTTTCCTTAGAGCAAGTTTAAGCAAGCACTCGGCAAGTGACAACCTACCGTTTCAACTACATCGTGTTTGATAACGGTATTAATTCCGCTGATGCTGGAGTATTAAAATTGCAATTAGCTCTATTGTAGCTCCTACGAAAGCAGAATCTGAAACAAATCACCTGTACCATCCCCGCACACGGTTGTCACAAGTCGTGGTGTCGGAAATTGGGCACTTGAAGATCTAAGATTCATTTCTCCGACTTTTGCGAATCACCGTTTTCACTCAGTTGCAATAAATCGATCACCCCTCATTTTTAATACCTCAAATATCACTTCCGGTGATCGATTTATTAGAGGAATTACCGTATATACAGATCAATTTTCTGATTATTTTGTTGACTTGAACATGAGTATGAATGTCCTGTCAACATATACATTGTTCATACATTGTCTACACATTGAACTACGGAAGCGTATTAGTGCCAGTGTGAAAAAAAAATTCCCGAGATTTATCTCCTAATTAGGACATAATATCTCCTAATTAGGAGAAAATTATCTCCTAATTAGGACTTATTATCTCCTAATTAGGACTTATTATCTCCTAATTAGGAAAGCACCGTAGCCCCGGCTCAACTTGACCGTTGACCAAACCACTTTTAGTTGAGAGGGGTGCAATTACAAGCGTCTAGTCCGTCATTCGTAATCCAACCGTCGTCCATTAGAGAATATCCGCGTCCATAATCCAAAGACCTATTCCATATTCCAATAACAGTATTAGCACCAAATTCAAAAAGACAATCATAGTATACATAAACATAGGCTTGTTTCCTGCAAGAGAGAAGCGGTCAACAGTTTTCAATGATGCCGGCAAGACATCATGATGTTCCAAAAATATCAAATCCGTATCGCTGATCAGTATTCTTAATCCATAATATTCGTTGTAAAGTCGTCATCTAAAGAATGATGTATCTCAGTCACGCTTTGATTGTGACTGTTCATATGAGTACCATGAGGATCTTGAAGTACATGGGTTCATACGGCCCCTAGCCCCGGGTTAAGCGGTATTAGACACAAGTTACGAAACGTAGCGCCATAGATCTTGCACGCTACGTTCGTATTTTTCTATCAGCATGCGATAGGTTGTTATGCAAAGAATGGTTTACCCCAATGGAACGGTCAAGGTCGCTATAGTTCCGGCAAAGGCCACTTCCGGTCACGTGACCACAATTGACGTCTGAGGATGTATTCCTCCGGGGTGATACGGTCATGTCCGACGGTGATGCGGTCATGTCCGTGGAGAAGCCTCCGCGCACAGAAAGTAGTCCCTTGTCAACGAGATTTTAATACGCTGGTGGTCGATTCCCTTGCGTCATAATACCATGATACCGTTGAGAAAACAACAAGGATGACAGGTCAATCATTTTATTTTCCCCTCCAGTACATCATACCCATCCTGGGTGAGCCGCGTTGGGTATGTTTATACTTCAAGTAGGCTCTTGTCCAATCAGAAGCCTTCCTTCAATCTTCTTTCGGTGTGACCTAAGCATTGCCGGCAGGCCAGGATACCGTTCAGTCAGCATGTCCTGAAACAGCTGTTTGCGCAATCTGATTGCATTTTCCAGAGCCTCGGTGGGTGGTAACCCCATATACTCTTCCAAGTGACGCTTGGTCTTCATTATGGACCTGTGCGTGGGGTCGCCATTCAGCTCGTGGATGGGGCAGTCGGGATCTCGAAGCCCGCGCATTCACTCACTCACTCGCTCACTCACCCACTAGCGTTAGAGCATCACTGCGTTTAGGGCATCACTGCCTTAAGACGAGCGTTGGGCATGCCTCACTCCCGGAGCTCCGGAGCCTGAGCTTGGAGCTCTCGGAGCTCGGAAGTGACGTCATCGTACGCATGCGCACACACACCTTTGGTGCACCTTGTATCCTATAGCCCATAGATAATTATCTCCTAATTAGGAGATAATTTTCTCCTAATTAGGAGATATTAAGTCCTAATTAGGAGATAATAAGTCCTAATTAGGAGATAATTATCACCTAATTAGGAGATAATTATCTCCTAATTAGGAGATATTAAGTCCTAATTAGGAGATAATATGTCCTAATTAGGAGATAATTATCACCTAATTAGGAGATAATTATCTCCTAATTAGGAGATAATAAGTCCTAATTAGGAGATAATAAGTCCTAATTAGGAGATAATTTTCTCCTAATTAGGAGATATTATGTCCTAATTAGGAGATAAATCTCGGAATTTTTTTTTTCACACTGGCACTAATACGCTTCCGTACTAATACGCTTCCGTATTGAACAGACTTGGGAATTCTTAGGATGATTGAAGAATATATTGCGATGCTGGAGTTAATTATGCCATCTAACGGCAAAGGACAGTACAACTTTCAGCTACAACTTGACAGTTGAATTGACAACGATGGATAATAATTCCCAATTTCAAGGTCTTTAGCACACTTTTCTATTTTTCAAGGCCTTGAATTCTTAATTGTCATTTTCAAGGCGTTTCAAGGTTTTCAAGGCATGCTTGTCTATGTCTTAGAAATTACATTTCACACAAATCTACTCGACACCTCTTGATGAGGTATTTACTTATCAAATTTGAAAAGAATTTGTTAGTCTCAACTTAACAATCACTCCCAGTTTCTTTCCAGAACATAACATCTTCATGGGTTGTTACAACACATATCTATGGTACAGATAACACAGTCCATTACTGCCTGGATGGCTTCACCAGTTTGCCAAGACTAGGATTTGTTGCTGTGGGAATGATACATTACTAACTTTATACACAATCAAGAAGCTTTTACTCATAAGTTGCTAAGGAAACAACCCCAGCTACACAGGCAAACCCGTCACCAACCAGTACCACTCAGTAACTGGTTGGCTACTGGTTGGTAGGAAAGGTCCCCTTGCAGTACCGTTCAGTCTTCAACTGATCAGTACCTACCGGTAACCAACCGGGTACTGATTAGTCACCCATTGGATCCTATGAATTTTCTACTGATTGGCTACCATGCAGTTACCAATCAGTTACCAATGAGTTACCGCTATGTTACCATCCCAATTTTCCACACTTGGTACCTGTTGGTAACAATGCAGTAACACTTCAGTACCAGCTTGGTTACAGCTCAGTTACTGAACGGCTACCAACCATTTTCTGCTTACCTGCCAGTACCTCTTGGTACTGGTAGGTACTGGTAGGAAAGGTCCCCTTGTGGTACTGTTCAGTTGTCAAGTTGGTCACCAATCAGTAACTGAACAGTACCAACCGGTCACCAATCAGTTACCACACATTTCATTTATGGTATAATCTATTGGTCACCAACCAGTAACTGATCAGTAGCCTTCAAGTCAGAACTGCATGGTACTGCAAAGTTGGGATCGTTGTGGCTACAACTTGGTTACCAATCAGTTACTGGTAGGTAACTGGAAAGAACCTGGCATATACTACCATACTGGCATATGACTGATTGTTAACTGCACGGTACTGTTCAGTCAGGACTTCATGGTACCAATCCTGAACTTTCCGTGCAGTACCAACAAGTTACCTGGAGGTTACCAACAGGAAACTGAACGGTACCAATTGGTACAGAACTGAACGGTGAAAGTTTGCCTGTGTACCTCAACAGCTTCCTTCAACAGACTTCTCTGTAGGAATGATGCAGGTTATATCACTATGGTAAAGCAACATCAATTATCACCCAGTGTTGCTATGGTAATCACAGGTTGCTATGGTAACAAAGTATTAACTCTCCGAGTCTCGGCCCAGACCACTCCATCTATCGGGTACCAGGAGGAAATAGCGCTCCATGGCCTCCAGGAATCGACTCTTGTACAACTCAGGGGAGACGACTGTGGGCATCTTACCTGCAACAAAAGATTCATGTTGATGTAAATGAAGCATTAAACGATGATCAAATGGAAAAACATGAGGGTGAGACTCACAAAACCCCTCGGCTTCCCTTAAGCAATTGAGAAATATGATGAGAATGTGCAAAATATTATGGCTATATTTACTAATCACCCAGAATTGTCCTTTTTAGAGAATATCATTAATTCTGCAGATATAACAGCTATATTTCAGCATATATCACCAAATCACAGATTACACAAAAAGAGGCATAACTGTAAAATAAGGGCCGAGGCGAATAATTTTTTGTGGGCATCTACATGATTGTCTTTTTGAATTTGGAGCTAATACTGTCTTTGGATTATGGAGGCGGATGTTCTTTAATGGACGATGGTTGAATTATGAATGACGGACCAGACGCTTGTAATCTAGAATACAAGTAGATAAACAAGTTCCCAAAATTTGGTAGCTGTACCGAACTCAGTTCTTCAGATATAACTTGTTACATTCAAGCATATCCAAGATTATTACACCCAAAAAGGGGCATAACTTCATAAAATAAGGGACGAGACAAACTTTTTGTACACTTCTAGAATACAAATAGATAATTAGGTTTCCAAAATTTAGCAGCTGTACCCATGGATCTGCAGATATAACTGGTTACATTCAAGCATATATCACAAAATCAGAGATTATTGCATCTGAAAAGGGGCATAACTCCGTAAAATAAGGGCTGAGACGACTACTTTTCTGTCGGCTTCTAGAATACAACTATATAAATAAGTTTCCAAAATGTGGTAGCTGTATCAAACACAGTTCTGCAAATACAGTTCGTTACATTCAAGCATATATCATAAATTCAGAAATTGAGACATCTCTAAAGGGGCATAACTCTGTAAAATATGGGCTGAGTAGAGCCATTTTCGATAGGCGTCTGACTTATAACTAGATAAATAAGTTTCCAAAATATGGGACTTGTATCTCGAGTGGTTTTGCCTAAAATGCGGTGACGGACGGACGGACGGACATACATGACCGAATTTATGCTGACTTTTAGATGCCTCAATGGCAGATTCTGTATGCATACTTGCACAGAACTATCTGTTGGTGTCACCTACGACCATGAAGGTTGGGCAAATTCCGCTGATATGCCACTGTTGCATGATCAAATTGTTCAGATGGCATGATTCAACAAAGGCACAGCAATGCTTCTTTGATGCTACAATTTTGTGTCACTATGACAAAAATATCTCTTAATGTTTCACCAGTTTGATTCACCTATTCAAGGTACACAAAGTTATCTGTTTATGGTAAATGCTCTAATATTCCACCCTCACTACCAGGTTACCACTTCCTCTCCTGTTGAGAGCCCTTGTATTTGGCTTTGATTTACATATTAATCGAATAATGACCAATTTGTGCACTTGGTCAGCCAATCATGATTTTGCTTAGCTTTGTTCATGTAGCTCTAGTTATAGGGTCATGGGAGGTAGGTGCTGATGTCAGATGTGTCATTCAGTGCCTCACTGAAAGTCAAAATTTGCTCGAGGGGTAAAAAGCAATGGGTGGATTGCCGACACCTACAGTGTCCAACCAATGTGAAATACATTTAATTGTGAAGCATCAATCATTTCTGAACTGAAAATTTCTGGCTATCCCAATGAAGTTTCCATCCAAGTTTGGTGAAATTCCGTCCAGAAGTTCTCAAGCTATCTTGCAGACAGGGGACGGACGGACAGACAGACAGACGGATGGAGAGACAGACAGAGAGACAGCACAAACACTAGATGTCTCCCCCCAACATAGTTGGGGGAGACATAACTAGTTCTGCAGTTGATTGGTTAACTAGGACAAAATAAACAAACAGGAAGTGACAATCACAGGATCTGATTGGATAGTTGGTACTGTGCTGGTCCCTAATTCAATCATCATAGATTCCTGAGTTATCTCACCTTGGCCTCCAAATATACCAGTGTATTTGACAACCATCTCCAGTTTCTTGTCCCAAGTAAAGGTACGAATGTAGTCTGAAACACAGGTGATCAAAGAATCATGAAGTATTTAGATTTGTTAAACGTTTAATTATTTCAATATTCACAAAGTGCATGCAATGTATATTAGCACAATATGATATTCACAGAAACTGTCCCTGAATCACAAAGAAATGACTTTGTTAGTGGATTAGAAACCAAGGACATATTCGTACTAGCTATCCTATTATCTTATATGGCTTGATTATATACTTTAGTAGAGTCTATTGCTGAATTAAGTCTCCAATGTCGATTACTATGGATGAACATGTAATATGAAGGTCATATCGAGTGTATCTGCTCACGTAGCGGGCAATTTGCCATCTGCCCATGTAGCGGGCAATTGCCATCTAGTGATAACAATCAGAAGAACAACAGTGGAATTTCAAAAAGATTACGAGCAGAAGAACTATATAATTTGGAAAGAATTACAAGCACACATGGCAGATGAAGAATAATATGATTGGAAAATAATTACAGGTAAATGGTGGGAGTAGTGGTAATTAGCATGTGTATTTGACTGAAGAAGATCGATGGAAGTGAAAATATGGTTCATACTCCATATAAGAATCATGAGACAATGCATACAATAGCCAAGTCTGGGGACAACAATGTGTCTAGACTTTAGCCTTTTCAGCTGCACAAAGACTCAGACAATAGCTCCCTACATGAAATATCTACCGAAAATATGATTGCTTCTCCTGATTTCTAGGGTTGATAGTTAGAAGATGAGATTCATTTGAAGTGTCCATTGGGAAAGGAATGGTATATAATGGGGCCAGGTGACAAGTGTTATGGTAAATGAAAGTGAGTAAGGTCTGGTACACATGATCAAGTGAGACTAAATTTATGGAAGTCTGTAGTGGCCATTAGCTTGCTTACAAACTTAGCTTGTATTATAGATGATGGACCGTATCAGAGCAGGATATAGCGTATGACCATAACAATGTTCCACAAATTTGGGGCATATAGTTCATGTAAGACGAAGTGACGTGAAATTACGGGATTTCCAACAGTAGCAAATGGGGAAGAGGTCGGCCATTGTTCCATATGCTGACATGTGAAGTCACGTTGAAAAGCGGTATCTCCTCTTACATGAACTATATACCAAATTTGGTCTCACTTGTCAGGGAAAACTGGGTCACGTGAACAAGGCCTAAAGGTTACTAGGAACCAATACATACCTATTATACCAACAACAAGATCCTTCTTAGTGTCATCCAGTCCTACCAGGAGAGAGTAATCCATCACCAGATTGCTGGATAAAAACTGAGTATCTCTTGCTATAGCCTGGTTCAATACAGCCTTCGAGTGCTGCCGTATATACAATGGCTGGTCTACACTTGCTGAAATTTGAGAAAATACCAATGACATCAGCAATAATTTCATGCAAAAAAAAGGTGGATTCTTCTTTCACAGACAAAAAATTATTAAACTAAGGAATAACGGAAATAAAGCATAGTATAATACACTTGTGTTTTGGATGATCTTTGGAATCAAACTGTGATTCAATATCATGTGAAAATATCATTGTTATTTTCTGATGCTATAAAAGCAATATTTTTTTTCTGCAGAACTGAAAATCACATCAATTTGTTACGAAGTCTATTTCTAGCATCTTGGTTTTGGCCTCTGAGAGCATGCGCACACAATTCAGACTACATCAGCTCAGAGAGTCTAGACAGAGTGGTGGCAAGCTAGGTCAGGTCAGTGATATAGATTGGTTGCTATGAGAATACAGTGCAACCTCACTATAATGCTGTTGTCGGGGGATCAAATTTGAACCGCCTTAGACTTTCAGCCTTATAAAAGAATTAAAATAACAAGTATTCTCTAATTTGGGGGGATGCCATAACACCCACCTTATATCTGAATCAGCACTATATTGAGGCACCTTATAGTGAGGTTACACTGTATATATCAATGCGGTAAACCCTAGCAGTTGGAGTCTCCAGACTTTGATACAACTGAATTGGCTTGGAACCATAACATTCAGTACCTGCCATGGAAAGCAATGCCAAGTGAGATCCAGTGGCAAGGTATCCACAATTACCGAATTTGTCCTAATCCTGTCAGGTTTTCAAAAGTTGTTTGGAAACAAAGTTTTAAATTGGCCCACAGGTGGCATCACCTATAGGTGGATCGGCATGGAAAACAATCCCAAGTGAGATTTTAGGCAAGGTACCCACATAACAAATTTGGAAAGAATCCATTCAGGTTTTCAAAGATATTGTATGGAAACAAAATTTTAACTTGGCCCCCAGGTGGTGCCATCTATAACACAGTAAAAAATAATTTTCTTGCAAATTTCTTGAAATTTCTTAGATTTTCTCGAATTTCTTAAATAAGAAAAATACATTATTCCCTCTGTGATACAATGTTTAGAAAGTTTCGAACAATAATTATTATGACGTTTTGGGGGATAGTTTCTGGCAGTTATTGGGCATTTCCAAAGTTTATAAATCTGTTTCAATTTTTCTCTTGTCAGTAAGATATGATTTTTTTCTCAAACGAGAAAAAACTAGAGCATAGTCTGAGGGATGCACACATTTGATCAAAATGATCAGTAAGGCTGCTTACAAGATACCCCCCGTAAGGGCATAGATACATGGGGGTGGTTAACGTTTCACGAGTAAGCTGAATGGGATTGTGGCAGTGGAAATCATCAGTAAGCATGCTTACAAGATACCCCCCGGAGGCACATTTGATAGAAATTGACGAGTATTTGTAGAGGAATATAAGTATACATGTTATGAGTGGCGGCACAGTATGTAACTAGTTGACAATGAGACCTCGCTCGGTTGGAGTGCGGTTAGCGGATTGTCTATGCATGTGTCGTGACGATACTCAGATGAGTTTAATGGATTGTTCAGAAAATTGATGTTAATAATGATTGTTGAGAATGGGGTTATGCAGGCATATTGTGTTTTACCTAACTGTTGTTACCACTAGAACCGTGTAGACTTGAAATGGGCTGTTGCAACAGATAGGCGAATTACTGTCATCTGGATAACCACATTGAAGAGGAAAAGGAAGTAAATGGGAAGTGAAATATTAAACTTACTACCTGTAGACGCATATGCAACATCCTGAGCTAGGTCTCATGGTATGGCAGCTACATACAAAATTTGAGAAGAATCTAATCAGCCGTTGTCAAGTTATGCTCCAGAAATGGAATGTTACGGACCGAGAAAATTCTGCCCATAGGTGGCGCCACCTGTAGACGCACATGCGCCAAACGCAATCCCAAGCGAGGTCTCATGGTAAGGTAGCTACATACCAAATCTGAGAGGAATCCAATTAGCTGTTGTCAAGTTATGCTCCGGAAACGAAATGTTACGGACCGACAAGAAAAAGTTTTGACCCTAGGTGGCGCCACCTGTAGATGCACATGCGCCAACCGCAATCCCAAGCGAGGTCTCATGGTAAGGTAGCTACATACCAAATTTGAGAGGAATCCATGTAGCGGTTGTCAAGTTATGCTCCGGAAACAAAATGTTACGAACTGACTTGAGAAACTTTTGACCCTAGGTGGCGCCACCTGTAGACGCACATGCGCCAAACGCAATCCCAAGCGAGGTCTCATGGTATGGCAGCTGCATACCAAATTTGAAAGGAATCCAAGTAGCGGTTGTCAAGTTATGCTCCGGAAACGAAATGTTACGGACTGACATGAGAAACTTTTGACCATAGGTGGCGCCACCTGTAGACGCACATGCGCCAAACGCAATCCCAAGCGAGGTCTCATGGTAAGATAGCTACATACCAAATTTGAGAGGAATCCAAGTAGCGGTTGTCAAGTTATGCTCCGGAAACGAAATGTTACGGATTGACATGAGAAACTTTTGACCCTAGGTGGCGCCACCTGTAGACGCACATGCGCCAAACGCAATCCCAAGCAAGGTCTCATGGTATGGTAGCTGCATACCAAATTTGAGAGGAATCCAACTGGCGGTTGTCAAGTTATGCTCCGGAAACGAAATGTTACAGACTGACATGAGAAACTTTTGACCATAGGTGGCGCCACCTGTAGACGCACATGCGCCAAACGCAATCCCAAGCGAGGTCTCATGGTAAGGTAGCTACATACCAAATTTGAGAGGAATCCAAGTAGCGGTTGTCAAGTTATGCTCTGGAAACGAAATGGTACGAACTGACTTGAGAAACTTTTGACCCTAGGTGGCGCCACCTGTAGACGCACATGCGCCAAACACAATCCCAAGCGAGGTCTCATGGTATGGTAGCTGCATACCAAATTTGAGAGGAATCGAACTGGCGGTTGTCAAGTTATGCTCCGGAAAAGAAATGTTATGAACTGACTTGAGAAACTTTTGACCCTAGGTGGCGCCACCTGTAGACGCACATGCGCCAAACGCAATCCCAAGCGAGGTCTCATGGTATGGCAGCTGCATACCAAATTTGAAAGGAATCCAAGTAGCGGTTGTCAAGTTATGCTCCGGAAACGAAATGTTACGGACTTACATGAGAAACTTTTGACCATAGGTGGCGCCACCTGTAGACGCACATGCGCCAAACGCAATCCCAAGCGATGTCTCATGGTAAGGTAGCTACATACCAAATTTGAGAGGAATCCAAGTAGCGGTTGTCAAGTTATGCTCCGGAGACGAAATGTTACGGAATGACCCTAGGTGGCGCCACC
>JAVTVY010041647.1:0-19160 GCA_036873755.1 Hanleya hanleyi | reverse complement strand
GCACTGATGAATACCATAGCATGCAATACATACTCTATATGTCTGGTCCTCGACTTGGGGTAGTTGAACTGAGTGTGCTAAAACTAGATCACCAGCTAGCGTACTATAAAAGGGAAGCGGCCTGGTCGTTTCATCCGATACTCTGTCAACTACCAAGATGTTCACTTGCACAACTTGCCAGAAGCAGTTTACTCGCCCAGAAGACTTGCGACGTCACGAGGCCTCCACCCACACTGGTACACTATATTCTTGTATAACCTGCGCATGGTCATTTAATCGGGAAGATGCTTTACTGCGCCACGAACGCTCACTCCACGAGGGTGCGAAGGAACAATGTTATGAATGTGGTCAACTCTTCAAACGACGCAGTCAGTTAAGACGGCATCAGCGTTTGATTCATGTCCCGTCTCTACGATTTGGGCGACAACTTCCTACTGAAGAGGAGCCGCAAAAGGTCAGACCCAGTGAAGATAAGCCTGGGGAGACGGACGCCACGGGTGATGCGATGACGGAGAGCCCGCCTGTACCCACAGTTCAGAAGAGCCTGGATTTCCAGCCGGACTCCACCGTTACGGTTTCGAGTCATACGCCTGACAACATCGAACCTTTTCTGGAAGATGCGGTGAATGTTCCCAGCGATCTCTTACCCGAAGATCATCCAGTGCGTGAGATGTATCGACGCCATTGGTACGTGATCCGACACTGTTTTCATCGGCATCGCCCGATATTGGACTTATATAATTTCCGGTTGGAAGAAAACATCCGTCTACGTAGCTACGTGGAAGCCATCTTCAACGACCAAGATACAGCCTTCAAGTTAAATCTCACTTTTGGATACATTCTTCGCCATAAAGAGACAGACCAGCTCCGTTACTTTTATCCCAGCAATAATACCCGGGTGTTTGACCAGCCTTTCACCATTATCCATCGTGCGTCACTGGAGACGATGCTGAAGGAACTGGACAGCGTGGATAGTTTGGAATGGGCCCAACAACAACGCCCCAACACGAAATGGCAAGTGGAGAGGGTGACCAATGTTACGTTCTTCGTGGTTAAACTGACCACCATCCCCATCGGATGAAAGTATTCACCCATGCACTGATAGATACTCAGAATGCACAAACAACTATCTGAGTATATGTGGCCTCAACGGTATCCTGGCCTGCCCGATGACGATTAGAACAAACGGTTCAGAGCGAACATGGCCGAAGATGGAACTTTCTGAAATGGCGACTTCTGATTGGACAAGAGTAGCCGAGAATACATCTAACGGACAGGAACGAATATGAAACTTGCAAATGGTGGCCTCTGATTGGAAAAGAATCTTCTTGAATTGTAAATATACCCAACGCGGCTCCCCCAGCGTGGGTATGATGTAACATTGGGGAGAATAAACTATATGAAAAAAAACTTCTTGTTGTTGTTGTTCTCTCATGTGTCATCCTTGTTGTTGTTGCTGTTGTTGTTCTCTCTCCGGTCTATATCATAGTGTTATGTTAGAGTGTTAAAGCGTAACGACGGGCGTCGAGGGCGTCACTGCATTTCGAAGAATTAGTGACAATTCCATGGAATATCAGAGCTTCTGAGCTATTTCACAGGGCGTTGAAGCATTCAGAATGGCGTTGGTGGGCGTTGCTACAAGGTGACACCTCACACGACGCATTCGCACCGCGGATGGTCCATGTCTACCCCAAGTAACAACCTTCACTGCTAAAAAACGCCCACTTTCGCTACTACTCGTACTGATGACGTCACCAATGACGTCACAGATGCTGTGTCTATCACTGAAATTGGGGTCTACAACCCCGAGAGCTACAACATGACACCTCCCAGGACGCATTCGGACCAAGGATGGTTCCTCTCTACTCCGAATACCTTCCTTCACTGCCCCAAAATGTCCACTTTCGCTACTACACCTACTGATGACGTCAACAATGACGTCACAGATGCTTCGAACATGCCTCAACTCGGAATGTACACCTCGAGAGCTACAAAATGACACCCCACACGACGCATTCGGACTGAGGATGAAGCATCCCCACCCCAATTACCTTCCTGTACTGCCCCAAAATGTCCACTTTCGCTACTACTCGTACCGATGACGTCATCAATGACGTCACAGATGACGCGGACATCCCTCAAATCGGAATGTACACCCCGAGAGCAACAAAATGACACCTCACACGACGCATTCGGACCAAGGATGGTCCCTCTCTACCCCAAACACCTTCATGTACTGCCCCAAAATGGCCACTTTACTTACTACAACCAACTGCGCATTCGCAGATTGACGCGACTTGCACTTAAAAACACGCCATCCTGACTAACGCACACAAGCTTCACTTTGACACCTTCCACGACCCATTCGAACCGCGAATAGTCCATCTCTACCCCAAACACACCCTACATAGCACCCAAAATGCCCCCTTTCGCTACTACTCGTACTGATGACGTCACTGATGACGTCACAGATGACGCGGACATCCCTTAAATCGGAATGTACACCCCGAGAACTACAAGATGACACCTTGCAGGACGCATTCGAACCGTGAATAGCCCATCTCGACCCCAAATACCTTCCTTCACTGCCCCAAAATGGCCACTTTACTTACTACAACCAACTGCGCATGCGCAGATTAACGCGACTTGCATTCAAAAACACACCATTCTGACTCTACTCCACACAAGCTTCACTTTGACACCTCACACGACCCATTCGAACCGTGAATAGCCCATCTCTAACCCAAACACACCCCTACATAGCATCCAAAATGCCTGTTTTCTATACTACGGGCCAGGCTGCGCATGCGCAGACTATTGAACACAGACGAACCATTAGTGTAGTCAAGTGCTCCTCCACGAGAGCTTCAAAATAAGACCTCACTCGACCCCATTGGACCATTAGGGACTCACCTAGACTCCAACATGTCCACCCCGTATGGACCTATACACCCATAGCCATGCAGTATAGGCCTATGGGCCTAACCAGGCCTCGGTGACTTTTTTCAAAAATTTCACCGATTCGCACAGGGACACTTCCTATCGTGTTCTAAATGACGAGACGAGTAAAACGAGACCCCACAACCCTACCGCAAATGTATAGAAGTACGTTTCCCAGAGGGACAAACATTGAACCTGTACCCCAGTATGGGAATATATATTTATATATATATGTCTATATGGGGCTATATCGTACTTTTTCAAAAATTTCACCGATTCGCACGGGGACACTGCCTATCATGTTTGTCTTGACGAGACGAGTAAAACGAGAGCCCACAACCCTACCGCAAATGTATAGAAGTACGTTTCCCAGGGGGACAAACATTGATCCTATACCCCAGTATGGGCCTATATGGGGCTCGGTGACTTTTTTAAAAAATTTCACCGATTCGTGCCGGGACACTTCCTATCATGTTCTAAATGACGAGACGAGTAAAACGAGACCCCACAACCCTACCGCAAATGTATAGAAGTAGGTTTCCCAGGATGGTCCTATACCTCCCATACCCCATATAGGCATTTTCCCGTAATTTAGGATAAAGTCCGTATTCCGTATTTTTTCAGGAAATTTTTTACATACACCCACCCTGGAACTAGGGGGAGATAACTCTATTGATAGACAAGCCCCGTTACGCCCGGCGACCTATATACCCCTCATACCCCATATAGGCATTTTCCCAGGTTTTTCGATAAAGTCCGTGTTCCGTATTTTTTTTTTTTTCAGGAAAATTTTTACATGCACCCACCCAGCCATCAAATACCCCTTCACCTAGGCTTCACGTTGATACCTCACTCGACCCCATTCGACCATTAGGGGCTCCCCTAGCTCCAACACGGCTATTTCCATACCCTTAGGCCACCGCGCATGCGCACAATGCCGTCAGATGCCCCCTCACATAAGCTTCACTTTGATACCTCACTCGACCCCATCGGTCCACTAGGGGCTCCCCTACATCTCAAAACGGCTATTTCCATACCCTTCGGCCACCGCGCATGCGCAGAAGGCCGCTATGTCAACCCCACACCCAGCCCATTAGATGCCCCTTCACCTAAGCTTCACTTTGACACCTCACTCGACCCCATCGGACCATTTTATCTAGGGACTACTTTTTCTCCGCGGAAGCTTTTTCCCGAGACCGAATCACCGCCAAAACCGCATCACCGCGGATGAATACATGCCCAGGGGCCCTTTGCCGGAACTATAGTGACCCAGAGTTACCTCCCCCTAGATTGGAACTCTTGTGTGCTGGAGGTGGGCAAGGTCATCGATGATTTGAAATACTCGCTTCTGATTGGTCGAGAGCCGCCACGTGACCGCCACAAATTTGCATAAATAATAGGGAATTTGCTGTTTACCTACTACTGCTGTCATTCAAGCACCCTGAGAACTCCTACGACAGGACAATGTATTAAAATTTAACTGAAAAATTTCTTTCATACGTATTTTTTTTTTTTGCACTTAAACGATACCTCATTTGGGCCGAATCCTCGCTGAACCGCGTCATACAAATGTATGCAAACAATAGAACGATTAAGGCCTGGAAATTTTTTAAAAGATAATTTATGTACAGTATATAGCATTCAGTACATAGTACAAAATCAACTAACGATACAACATGTACAAGGTCTAGCGCCAAACTTGACGTGCATGTCGATGTCTGTCGCTGAGGTTCATTTAAATGGAATAAAGTCCTGGAATAGGCTGCCGTTGGGCATCGAAAATTCCGGAACTTTCCAAAGTTTCAAGAAGAGTTGTAGCGGATATATTTTATCTAAAGTTCCTTTATTTATGCTTTAGCATAATCTATTTCCTGTAAATTTCCCCACATATTTGAGAAATAGTCACAGTGAGTTAATAACAGTGACTGAAATAGGCATTTGCCATTTTCAGGATGTCGACTGAATTTGTTTACCATATAGTTATTTCCTTTAAATTTAAGGGGCTTCTCAAGGAGGTACTAATTCAATTTTAGGTGCTTATTCAACTGTATATTCCAAATTTTCAACTTGAGAGATGCTTTCGTTGTTAACATGGTTAACAACTACGCGTAGATCTTAGCCTGGTATCCTGTGGATACTACAGACAAGCATTCAATTAATTTCCGCTATATTTAAACAGCCCCGGCCTCAACGAATCGTTTGTTTTGCGTAATTCCTCTTCTACTCAAACGCAAGATGTCGGCGTAGTGACAAGAATTCATACATAACCCCACGGGCTAATATTCTGGCTGCCTATCTACAAACGTCACAAGAACAAAAAAAATGTCAAGATTTGTATCTAAACCACGCTTTTATTGTAGCTGTTCATGTGAACGTCGTGAATGATCTGTTCTGTGAGATCGGCATAATAAATGTAGTGACTACGTGCATGTTTACTTGGACAGATGAATAACAGGAAGATAAGTCTGCAAAGAGCAGTGAACCAAGGATTGTATCCTGTGGCACTCCTGTGGCGAGATGTGGTTTGTACATAGACGTCGGACCAACGCTTTCGGGTAGTCTTTTTGTCTGTTGCTGATTAACTTGGAATCGTATAATAATGTGGGATCCCAGAGATAAAATGATTGGCCGTGGGGTGTTGAAACTATTCAGTGAATATATCTAGTTACATGTATGTGTGCAGATTATGCGATAAAGTTGAGAATTATTGTAAAATTCAGTAGTATATTTTGTTTTTAGATTTAATTCAGTATACATCATGTACGATACTACCATTTTCATTGCTGAGTTTAAACTATTAGTATGTGCTTATAAATTTTCAACATTTTTCAACCAGATGTGTATACATGTACTAAGTTTCCAACTGTGAATTGTAGGTTTGTATAATCTTACCATTGTATCATCATTCATGAATATAGCCGGACTGTATAGTGAAATGATTCCAGAGCTCGGATGCACCGACACTGAGGACCAGTTTAGGCTTTATATCCAACTAACTTAAGATTGTTATATGTTTGTATCGTTAATTGTCTGTGTAGTAAAGTTAATATTTGAGTTGAACCTGAAGACGACTAGTGTTTCATTTGATCAACGTACAACCCCGACGAAACGCATCCCTATAATTGACGAAGAAGAGAGGCCTGTTAAATATACTTTGTAACAGTCGATCCATAACGGTACCTAGCTCTACTTTGCTACATCAACTTCAGCATGATCAACGAATTACAGCAGTTACTTTCGGCACTTTTCCGAGGCAGTCATCTTGGACTTCGTATCTAATTGCGCTTAAGCCGGTGCTAGGAGTCGTGTGGATGCTTCATAGTCTCCACATGAACCTCTGCACTAAAAGCGCGGCTGAGATACTAAGGCTACGTCCGAGAATCCACCGTATTCTCGGGTTTGAATGTTGAGTGCCAAGGGATGCTTTACTGTAGTGTCATATGGTTGCTTTTTTTTGGACCCGTGTGATCATGTCATCCAAGTTGCCACATGAACAGTACAATAAAAGCGTACCTGTGAAACAACACATATCACGAATCGTTAAATTCTTGGTATGTGCTTTAGAATATATTAACTAGAAGACTATACTGTGAAGTCGTGTGGCTCTGTCAGTATGTCGGCACCTCTTACCACTTCCCTTATATGCGTTCTAACTAGACGTTGTCAATTTACCCCACCTCTTGCATATCGCTCCAATTCAGTGGAATATCATTGACGAAGGATCGTCGGTATGTCTAAATACAAAATGGAGTAAAGGTATAGTAGACCTTTCTAAAAATGTTCCCTCATCAAAGCCTCGAAAATCCCCTTGAAGAGACAGAAATCGAATAGAACGATATATTAATTTGAGAAAAACACAGGAACAAGCGTGCGCAGATAGTCGACATTCTGAAGTTGCTATAGTAGTAGTGTCTAAGCAGATCAGGCCCCCTTTCACCCGGATGTAAAAATGACATCACTTCCGGTTTGGGTGAATGGAGCGTGACCTTTGTACATGTCCAGACTTGTCTGTGTCTCTCCGTGTCTTTTGATGTACTGGGGTTTTACTCCACCGCCATTATGGGAAAATGGCGGGTATGTTGACCGGTAAGACCCGAAGGTGACCGCCATTTTCCAAAATGGCGGATACGTTGAGCGGAAACACCCGAAGGTGACCGCCATTGGCCGCCATTCTTGGAAAATGGCGGATAGACGTTTTGGGATCTAGGGGAGTCCCTAATGGACCGATGGAGTCGTATGAGGTATCAATGTGAAGCCTATGTGAAGGGGCATCCAGTCATGGGTGGGTGCATGTAAATTTTTTCCTGAAAAAAAAACGGAACACAGATTTTATCGAAAAATCCGGGAAAATGCCTATATGGGGTATGGGGGGTATATAGGTCGCCGGGCTTAACGGGGCTTGCCTTTCAATAGAGTTATCTCCCCCTAGTTCCAGGGTGGGTGTATGTAAAATTTTTCCTGAAAAAATACGGAACACGGACTTTATCCTAAATTACGGAAAATGCCTATATGGGGTATGGGGGGGTATAGGACCATCCTGGGAAACCTACTTCTCGACATTTGCGGTATAGGTTGTGGGGTCTCGTTTTCTTAGTCTCGTCAAGACAAACATGATAGGAAGTGTCGCGGAGCGAATCGTTGAAATTTTTGGAAAAAGTTCAGGGAGACCCATATAGTCCCATACTAGGGGTATAGGCCCAATGTTTGCCCCACTGGGAAACCTACTTCTGGACATTTGCGGTATGGTTGTTTGGATTTGTTTTCTTAGTCTCGTCAAGACAAACATGATAGGAAGTGTCCCGGCACGAAACGGTGAAATTTTTGAAAAAGTACCATATAGACCCATATACGGGTTATGGGGGTATAGGTCCAATGTTTGTCCCACTGGGAAACCTACTTCTATACATTTGCGGTATGGTTGTTTGGGTTTGTTTTCTTAGTCTCGTCAAGACAAACATGATAGGAAGTGTCCCGGCACGAAACGGTGAAATTTTTGAAAAAAGTCACCGAGGCCTGGGTAGGCCCATAGGCCTATACTGCATGGCTATGGGTGTATAGGTCCATAAGGGGTGTACGTTTTGGGATCTAGGGGGGCCACTGATGGTCCGATGGGGTCGAGTGAGGTATCAATGTGAAGCTCTCATGCAGGAACACTTGACTACACTAATGGTTCGTACGTTGTCAATATTCTGCGCATGCGCAGCCTGGCCGTAGTATAGAAAGCAGGCATTTTTGGGGGTGTGTGTGGGTGTGTTTGGGTTAGAGATGGGCTATTCACGGTTCGAATGGGTCGCGTGAGGTATCAATGTGAAGCCTATGTGAGGGGGCATCTGATGGCGTGGATGTGGGGTAGAAATAGGGTCATTCTGCGCATGCGCAGCCTGGCCGTAGTATAGAAAGCAGGCATTTTTGGGGGGGTGTGTGGTTGTGTTTGGTTTAGAGATGGGCTATTCACGGTTCGAATGGGTCGTGTGAGGTATCAATGTGAAGCCTATGTAATGGAGCATCTGATGGCGTGGATGTGGGGTAGAAATAGGGTCATTCTGCGCATGCGCGGCAGCCAAAGGGTATGGAAATAGACGTTTTTGTGGTCTATGTGGGCCTCTAATGGGCCTATTGTGTCGAGTGAGTTATCAATGTGAATCATAGGTGGGGGAGCATCCACCTGGACTAACATCCACGTGGTTTGGTGGGTCTGTGCAAGTGTGTGACGTCACTTCCGGTTTTTCAGAATGCTCAAACACTACCTCCAACTTTCCCGGCCCGGCCCGGCTCGCCCCGGCCCGGCCCGCCCCGGCCGCAGCGCGCACGGGCGGGGGTGATCTGATGCCGCAGCGCGCGCGCGCGTCATCACCGGCAGTGCGCGGATGAACCTCGGGTCAAAAAGTCAAAGGTCACATCCAGGTCAAAAGGTCCAAGGTCTCCCTTTCGGCAAGGTTCGGAGGAGACAATGTTGCGGCATCGATAGTCAGAGCTTGAACCCCAAAAGGGGATTGTAAATTAACCTGGGAAGGATGGGCAGTTCCATTTGGACCAATCAGCGGTCGAGAAAAAGAGCCAATGAGCGATCGATAAAAGAACCAATGGACGGGTACTAGGTACACGTCTGCGCCTACATCCGGGTATTGGGATGCTTTCGCATACGTCCGCGCCTACATCCGGGTTCTTGTACACTCGGGTAATGTTTTCTGGACATGGATGGGTTACCTTTGGCTTCATTCTAGGCCACTGATTGGCTAATACGGTGTTCAAAGCCAGTTTCATGCATTATGCTCATATAGAAAACACACAAGACAGGATTTTTTGGTGAGATCTCATTTTGTTTTTTATTCAGTAACAATAACAACGTGAGAACAACCACGTGAAAACTGAAGCCCAGAACAGGGGGCTTGTACATTGAAAGAACTGAAGCCCAGAACAGGGGGCTTGAACATTGAAATAACTTAAGCCCATAACAGGGTGGGCTTGTACATTGAAAGAACTTAAGCCCAGAACGCGGCTTGTACATTGAAATGATGGGCGGCCCAGTCATATACGAGTACATCGCGGTCCTCGGCCTTGGGGTACTCGTCAAACATCTGTACGATGGTAGATAAGGGTCTTCCCCGGCATCGATGGTACAGGTAAAACAAGCAATATTGTCCGCACACGCTACTGGCCAGGCTTTGTACCGTTTGACTGTTCCAACACCACGTCTGTGTGCCTTGTTGATGCTGGGTCGACATCGGGCCTTACAGACTAGTCTTTTGTGTTAAATGTCGTCATTTACATCTGACGACGATACAGCTCACCAATCTCCAATGTAAGAGTTGTCACAGAGAAACAGCTCACCAATTACCAGTATACGAGTTGTCAGAGCATTTCCATCATAGCTCTCTAGATTTGTATCTAACACCGCTTATGCCGGTGCTAGGGGCCGTGTGGTCATATCATCCAAGTTGCCACATGAACAGGTACAATAAAAGCGTACCTGAGATACAATACATATCACGAATCGTTAGATTCTTGGTATGTGCTTAAGAATAGGTTAACCAGAAGACTATTCTGTGAAGTCATGTGACGCAGTCAGTATGTCGGCACCTCTTCTCACTTCCCTTATGTTGTAATTGATCCATGAAGTCTGTTAAATCGGGATGGAGGGGTGGCAGGCCGTACGGGTCAAAGTATTCGCCCTGCTGTTCTGTCAAGTACACGCCCGCCCAATGTTCACCGGGGCGATCCATCGGGTCCGTGTTGAGAACGTATGCAGCAGGATACATACGGTCTAATGGGAACACATCTCGGGCGAACACCCCTTGAAACACCATACGTGTCTCTGGGTCATTCTCCAGCACGGTGGTTATCTGGTCTGTATCCATGTTAGGTGGAGAAGTCACACAGGACGTTGCGCGCCTTGTCCACTTGAATGATGTTGTCAAACTCGGCGTAGCAGATCACATTGACGGTGGTCCGGAGGGCTCGTGCAAAGTGGATTTCCAACCGTAAATTGCCTTGCTTGGCGAGGGCCAGCTGATGGTCGTTCTCTAAGGTGGGGGTCAGATCGAAACAGAACAACGTGTATCCGTTCGCGTAGTCCTCCCGACTGATCATATTCCCTTCGTCCTGGTTGATTTGACCGGTGGCTGTAAACAGGCTCTGATAGGCTCGAATGAAATTCGCGCGCCCAAAGTTCGGTGTTAAGGCCGTGGCTGGGACCTGTTGTCCATCCACATACAGGGCCACAAAATTGATGCCGAAATGTTTAAAGTCAAACGGGTTCTCTGGGTAGGCTCCGCTGAAACTGGTATTTTCCACACAGGCCAGGATCAATCGCTTGGGTAGTTCCCCCAGGAACAGATTTTCTTTGTTGGCGCTCATATTTCTAGCAGACACAGAGATCGCTTTGGTTTGCACACGTCGGATAGGGTACTGGGCTGGTTTTGTTTCCAAGGCTTTGAGGTGTCCCAATTGAACGGCTGGATTCGGTTTCACTTTTCGGAAATACAGTACTGCGTCTTCGATGACAATCTTATAGTCAGCTGCATGCCCGTCTACGTTAGTGGCCATCAAGGCGAAGGTCGGAGGCGCCCGTATCAGTCGGATTTTGATGGGGATCTTGTTCAACAGGTACCGGTCTTGCATGAACATGTCTGCGTGCAGTCGACCCATGAGATCCACCGCGACGCCGTTCGCGGTCAAAGCCTTCCGTTTGCTATATCCCGTATTGTCGTTCTCTGCGCCCCTGTGCTCGGCTTTGTCCTGGTAGAATAAAGCGGCTGTCAGTTGAGATTTTTTAGCCTCTCGCCCATGCGACAACAGCGTCTCGATGTAGGCTCGATAGGGGTACGTGTTGGTCGAGTCACTGATGAGTTTGTCGCTGAGAAATATATCCACCTGTTGAAACATCGAGTGCAGCCAGAGATACGTGGGGCCCACCGTTGCTTGGTTGGCGATTCTGGAGCCATCTCCATTGACGATCTTGGCTTTCACATACAAGTATGTGTGGGCTAAATCCACATAGGCCGTATCCGCATTACTGATGGTGAACTCGATGGGCCCTGTTGCGTTGATGCTGGAGAGCGGGAGATGCTCCACCCATAATCCTTGTTCGGCACTGGTCTGTGTGGGCGGCACGGTCCACAAATCAAATTCACTGTTGGTGGAGGGGCAGGACTCGGCGTGGATCAAGGACATGTTTAAGAAAAGATATCCCGGGTCTTCGATGTGCGTCGTCGCTGGGTCGGTCGTCGACTGGTGCGTGGTCTCGGTGGGGCAGGTCTTTTATTCCCTACGGTGCGTTGTGCTTTGGCCAACAAGACGCCTCCCGCTTCTTTGGCCCGCCGTTTCAAGGATTCTTTGGGTGCCGTACCCCCCCAAGACATCACCGGCCACTTGCAGTCCACTGCGTTCCGCTTGTTTGCCGATTGCTTTCACCCCACGCGTCACCAAGGGCAGGAACGTTTTGACGATGCTGCCGAGTATGTTCCCCAGTCCATGTCCTCGTTGCATGCGTGCACCGCTAAAGACCGGAAAGCCACCTCCGGCCTGTTGGGCATAATAGTCCATATAGCTGCGTGCATCGCACTCGTGAGGTACTTTCATTATGCAAAGTGGGGAGCACGTGCTTGTCGAAAATGAAGTGTCAGCACCACTTTCACGCGTTCGAATGCCACCGGTCGTCCCGTGTCATCTCTTATATCCACCGTGATCGTGTTGATGTGGGTTTGTCGTACGGTTAGGTAGAGCATGTGGGTGAAACTGTGGGTGACTTGATCTCCATACAACTTTTTAATGGGCACCACCCGTAACAGAGGTGTGTTGATATCGCCCACGATGTGGTTGTCCACCACGTCCGAGTAGACGTAGAGTCCGTACATACCCGACTTCATATCCATCGGGATCTCGCCTTGGTGGGCGGTGGGACCAGCGAACGTCCGTAGATCGAAACCCAGCATTTGCTGTAGGATAGGACTCAGTACGACACTCGCGTTGGCGGTCACGATAAGCTCTGCCTTGTCGTTGTGTGCGTTGTAATCGAAGTCCACGTGATTCTTGAAGGGAAAGGATTTGATGGGTTTTGAAGTATTCGTCACCTCCCGTAGAGCCTTATAATGCAACAGTCTTGACAGCCCACCGATGACCTCCTTGGGATTATCGTATTGGCCTTCGGGGAGGGTGAGTCGGGTGTCTTTTCCTTCGTAGGTCACCTCGTACCACACTTCATTGGCTCGCACGTTGTACCACGAGTAAGGGTATTGGATATCCACGAGGCCACATTCCCAGCGCCCAGGTAAATGCAACGGTTGCGGTAACTGGGTCACGTACTTGGCCAAGGTGTTGTCAGGAAACACATCCAGCGAACTGTTACTGGGTAGGGTGAGGTAAAACATGACGACTGAGCTGTCCTGCTGCTGCTGTTGGTTTTAATAGGTGTTCCAGGCCTTGGGTGGTTGTGTCCGGCGTCGTGTTCGTCGCGTTGACTTGCTACGTGTCACGGCTCTGGAGATGTGGGGTGTCCTGATCAAGGATGGGTTTTTAAAGGTTTGAAAAGAAGGTGCCCGTTGTGGTGGTGGTGTTTTGGGGGGTGACTCCGGTTCCCATTCGGATTCCCAAGAAGGTAGTGGGCCACTCGGCGATTGCTGGGTTCGCTGCATAAAGACCCAGCGGTGGGGGTTCCCCACCAATTCCTGTGGTACATGCATGTCTTTCAAGCCTTGAGCGAAGACCTCCCATCCTCGAGGATCCGTGTGCGACCTGCGTTTACGCATCAGGTCATTCACTAAATCCGTCATGTGCGTCCCGGGCACCACCTGATTCTGTGTCATTAGTTCGCCTTTATCATTCCAAGTCATGTTAGGATTCTGTTTCATCCGTTGTAATACCAGGCCAGCTTGTTTCTTGAACGATGCAGGTACACTCTTCAGCACTTCGTCTTCCACCCACTGTGGGGATGTGGGAGGTACCCCTGGTAATGGCGGCTGTTGGAGCGGTGCTGAGGTCGGCAGTGTGTCACGTGGTGGTGGTGGTGGTGCTGGGGTAGAGAGGGTTTTGTATTGGTCCATGAACGTCATGTACCGTTGAAGCGTCTCATTGTACCGTTGTACTTTCTCACTGTCGCTTAACCCCGGTCTCTGTAAGATCTGTTGCATCTCTCCATCGAGGGTGTTTATGGTCTTCACCGTAGGTGGGACAGGGTAGGGCGATTGGAGGTTTTGAAGGAATCGTGGTTCGACGAGGACCATTTTTTTCGTGTGGTTCATTGTCGGCCGAAGAGTCCACCCAATACTGGACCTAACACGGAAGCGGCCAACGGTGCTAAGATGGCCCAGAGAAAGCCGCCTTTCTGTAACACCTTTTTCTTTTGTGTTTGAGGGACCCGCTTCTGGTCTAGAGTTCGGAGACCTGTCTTATGCTCGGCCAACTTGGTCTTCTGAGCCGGAGTCAGTGGTACGTTGCCTTTCAACAGGTTGTACCCGATCTCGCACAGACAGCGTACACGGTCAGGGTCCGCACCGCGTACAATGGTTCGGACCAACTCGGGTGGGGCCGTCTTCAATACACGGAGCGTCGGGGCGTGCTTCCGTACTCGCGCAGACATCATGTACAACTAATGCCAGAACCCACAACTCTGCCCTTTTTATCCACCTCAGAGAACAGAGACAAAGTCAACGATGCTGTGGTATTCATTCTTTTTATTATCCCCATCATCAGGTGTCTTATTTTTGCAAGTACACGTGGTGGGTCTCTCCGGGAAAGATGCCGGTCCGTAGTCGAAGGTGGTCGGGGGTGGCTTGCTTGAGGTCGAAGAGCATATACCCGAGCTGGGGGGTTGTCGCATCTTTGAAGGCTTCCAACGCAAACGGTGTGCGGCCGGGATACATCTGTCTCGCCAGATGCAGCAGTTGAGTGGTATCTCTCGGGTTTTTGAAGACCACCAGGTAGTGGGCATTTAAGCTGATGTTCCGATGTTCTTTGTTTTTACTGAACAGATTCTGCACAATGTAGATGATGCTGAGCCGTCGATGGTGGCTGCCTTTGGTAAAGAGTTGGGTGACCCGCGCATCCGTCTCCGCCATGAGATCATCCAGAACCACCAAGGTGTCGGGTTCCAAATCGGCCAGGTTAGGTAGGCCTTCCACGAACGTGATGTGGGGCATTGCTGCATACGCTTCCTGCCATTCTCCGTAACACCACACGACTCTGGCAATGGGTGGGGTGATCATGCTGTCGGCGTGTTGAAGGAGCTTCCTGACGAAGTGCGTTTTGCCGGAACCCGTCGGTCCTGCGATGACGCAAGTGAAGGGATGCTGCCACCGAGGGTCCATGGTTCGAGGTGTATCCGCTGTCGTGGTAACCCGCTCTTGTAAATTTCGTACGAGTGAACTGGAGTGGTGGTGGTGGGTACAACGTCGGTCGTCGTTGTCTGTTCACTGCGAGTGATGATGGTGGCGGGTACAACGTCGGTCGTCGTTGTCTGTTCACTGTGAGGGATGAAATCCGGTGGGTTTTCAGACGAAGTGGGTGTACTTGCTGTAGATGTTCACTGTATACTTGGTGTGGAGCTCGACGTGGCTTGTACACGGGGTGTGGTGATGACTGGGCTCGATACCGGGTTGACTGGTGCTATCTGTAGACTGGTTTCACTGATGGCTGGTGTTCTCAGTTGGTTAAGTAGCGTGCTGACATAGGCTACGTCGTAAAACACACCTCCGTACAACACACTCAGCAGGGTTAGCACTATCACCACAACGCCCACTTGCGCTTTGCGTGTTTTGGGAGACGCTGTGTTCAGAGGCAGCTGCTGTTAGTCCATAGCACTGTGGTCGAACGTGGAATGAAGGATGACGGCAGTGGTGTCTGGCTTTATAGTCGTTTCACCTGGTTGGCAGCGACCCAGGAATTGAAGGAACTGGGCCAGCCTTGCCATTTGACGAAATGAAACAGTTTACCACGTCGACGTTCCGTTTTCAAAATCTGCTCCACCGTGTAGTAGTCTTGCTGTGTTTTTACGACAGGCTGTAATTCCATCTCGTAAAACGTCCCTAGCAACGGTTCCCCTTGAAGATCTTCCAGTTCATAGACTCGCTGCTGTTGGGGTAGGCGCCGTTTAATCAGGAAGTGCTCATCGCTCGAGTTGGGCAAGTAACTTTTCTCAAATTGACCTTTGAATTTACTGATCCGTACAGGGTGCCCGAGCTTGAACACCGCCTTCGTCGTTCGCTGCGATTGGCTGGGGTACAAGACACGCCGGACTTGGGCTTCATTGCGTTGGGTCACGGTAATGGGGGCTCTCTCTATACTCCGGTGATAGGCTCGATTGTAACCACTCACAAGATTCGGGAGAACATCGATGTACCGCCTTGTATTCTTATAGGTGAAATATTTATACATGCGGCCTTTGAATGTCCTGTTGAACCTTTCCACCACGGAAGCCTTGGTCTCGTTGTACGTATGGAAGAAAACACCTTCTGGGCTTTCAGAAACTGTTGGAACGGTCTGTTGAGGAATTCCGTGCCTTCGTCGGTTTGCAAATACAAAGGTTTGCGCCCGGTCTTGAAGATGTCTTTGAACGCCGCTATGAGATTCGCCCCCGTTTTCGTCCGGATGGGTACCACCCACGCATACTTGGATAGGATATCGATGCACGTCAAGATATACCGATTCCCATCGTTGTGTTTGGCAAAGGCGCTCATATCGACCAAATCCGCTTGCCACTGGGCATCTATTCCTCCCACGATGACCCGGTTCCGTAGAAAATGGCGACGGACAGATCGATGTAAGGTATAGGTGTCTTGTTTTCTTAACCAATCTCGGACTTGGGCACGTTGTATCCCTGGGGTTTGGCCGCTCGATAGAGAGCCGACAATGCACTATAGGCCGCCGGACTGTCGGGACTGTAGTATAAGTTATCCAACACCTTCTCCCAGCGCTTCATGGTGACAAATGATGATGGACCCTGGCTCTATCGTTTATTTATAACGGGTGTACCTTGGGCCGGAGTTTCTTTCTGATTTCCTTCGTTGGCTTCCACAGTGTCCATGGTAAATGACCAGTCCAACTCGTCTGATGACCGCTTGATAAGCACTTGATCCACATTTACCACGGCATCTTCCAATGCAGACCATAGATCAGGGTGAAGGGTAAAATGCACTGTACCCCGATCTAGCCGAGCCAATTGAGCAAAGAAAGGGCCGCGTCGGATGTACACATCGTGACACAAGTGAATGAGGTCGCCGTCCAGTTCACCAGACAACGCCCGTTTGAATTTGGTCCAGCCCTCCCGGGACAGACGAATGTGAGCCGGGCACGGTTGTGTAGGGTCCGCATCACAGATGTCTCCCACCTCCTCCATGATATCGACCTTATCCGCATACACGTACAGGAAAACCTCGGGGGTCAAGCTGAGATACGCCAATATTATATGCTCCGTCATGGTCAGTACGTGAATGGTACCAGATTTGACTGTCTCTCGTATTTATAGGGAGAACCCCGTGAGATCAAAGGATCAGCTGGTCATGTCACTGGGCTGACTGAGTCTAGCCGGATAGTCTATAGCCTCGTCGTCCGGTTCATGGCTAGACATTTGTTCATTGGGTTCTGCCGCCGCTTCTCTCAGGGCACGAACCCACTCCAACTCGTCTGATGACCGCTCGTCCGGTGTAAACAGCTGGTCCACGATAGGCACCACTTTCTCGAAGGCTGTACACAGATCGGGGTCTATGGTGAAGCCTCGCGTAGGGTCTTGGTAGCGGCCCAGGCGTGAGAAGAAGGGTCCACGGTATACGTAGATGGCATTGTCTATGTGGATGAGGTGTCCGTCGAGCTCGCCGCTCAACACCCGTTTAAATTTGGTCCAGCCGTCACGGTGTAGTTAACCGTATTCGATACGGTCTCAGCGGGCGACCAGCAAACATCTCCACGGTCTTCCACGAGGGTGACTTTATCTTCATAGACGTGTAACCCCACCCGGGGTGTAAGGGGAAGGATGGCTCGTAGAACAGGTGACATGCTTGACCCAACGACGATCGTTAAATGACGCACACTGTGTCTGACCCTCGTATTTATAGTCAGGTGCCACTGTCAATGCCACAGCGCCAGGGTCAATAGGGCACAGACCATGACTAGGCCAACCAGCCGTCGCTGATTCCGGCGTGAGCGCTCGTGGTCCATAGCCCGAGCATCAAGGATGGCTGTCATAGTCCAGTAGTGGTGAGTGATGGCACACCTCTCCATCGAGTGCACTCTGTCGAGGACCGCTTCTGTGAACTCATTCAGGATCTGGCATCGCCCCTCGTTGTCGTCGCCATCTGCAAACATGGACCGGACCAATGCTCGGTAACCCGTGAGTGAATTAACCACGGTGGCATGCTGTAAAATGCGAGTGGCATAGGGCTGGATCTCCGTCATGGCTCTGCAACCGTAGAAATGAAGGTGTGGGATCCAGAGGGACGTGTTTTATAGACCATGTCACACATGCGCGCCTAGATGTAGCTCTACGGGTGTAGTCCGTGATACGTACTATTCTGATGGGTTATGTGGCTCCTATAGAGATAGTACCTTATCGACAATGGGGACTACGGTGACAAAGAGACGTGCGCTTTGGGTTCAGTCGTACACCAACACCTAAGTCCGCTATCGATGAGGTCCACTCGTTTGGGGTACAACAATAGGGTGCAGCCAGGTGTAAGCCTCCGGGTAGCCACAGTCCCTTCTTTCATCTCGGGGTGTAGTAAGTCATCCACCTCGGGGAGTACATCTTTCAGTGCCATCCATAAGGGTGGACAGAGTGTGATATAGGTACCTCCACTCTGTTCCAACTGGGGAAAAAGGGAATCCTCTCCAGCAGTGCGTATGTGCACGCCGACTTCCACGTGCATGAAATCCCTTTCGGGCTCTTTTCCCTGTAACAATCGTGTCAATAGAGTCCAGCCTGATAGCGATAACAAAATCTTCACCTTCTGCGGTGCGTCTTGGACCAGCTCCAGGTGATCGTCATTGACGATGAGGTAGACGTCGGACGTCAGTTGGAATAACGCAAACTCTGTTTCGCTCGCTGCCATGGTGGGGAATGAAAAGCGAACGGTTAGAGAGGTGGCTTTATAGTGTACCTGTTGGGTAGGGTTTTATACACCGTGCGTGGCACTTGTTATACTCGCTTGCGCCATAAGGTCAATAAGGCTAGAAATGCGCTTTTTTCTACTACGCCCTGTTACGGCCCTTCGTGAATGGGCGTAACCTGTGAACATCATAGGAATGCATTACTAACCTGTCTGTGGGGTTTTTCCACATTGTCGCTCACCTTCGGGTCTTTCCGGTCAACGTATTCGCCATTTTCCCACAATGGCGTTCACCTTCGGGTCTTTCCGGTCAACGTATCCGCCATTTTCCCACAATGGCGGTCACCTTTGGGTCTTTCCGGTCAACGTATCCGCCATTTTCCCACAATGGCGGTCACCTTCGGGTCTTTCCGGTCAACGTATCCGCCATTTTACCACAATGGCGGACAATGGCGGTCACCTTCGGGTGTTTCCGGTCAACGTATCCGCCATTTTCCCACAATGGCGGACAATGGCGGTCACCTTCGGGTCTTTCCGGTCAACGTATCCGCCATTTTACCACAATGGCGGACAATGGCGGTCACCTTCGGGTCTTTCCGGTCAACGTATCCGCCATTTTCCCACAATGGCGGTCAATGGCGGTCACCTTCGGGTCTTTCCGGTCAACGTATCCGCCATTTTCCC
>JAVTVY010041646.1:0-17606 GCA_036873755.1 Hanleya hanleyi | reverse complement strand
AAGTAATCACTCGGCTTGAAGATCAGGAATATGAGAATTTATCAGCAGTATATATAAATTCAGGGCTGTGGAATGTGACCAAACTTCATGTATATCGTCATAGCAAACATATTCATTTTGAGATGTGATCCCTCCAGTTCTAGAATATGCATTCTGTCTTTCGGATATTCCGAGCTCCTGTTGATTCTAAGGTCAAAAGTTCAACAGTTGCTGTATTCCTAAACAAGCCAGTGCTCTATTTTGGGAAAGCTAATTGTTTCATTACAAAATTAATGTGTTTGTTTTGCTGGCGCATATTGAAGCCAATTTTGTCTCTTGTTATAGTGCTGTCTTTACTGATGATACTTCACCCAGTCACATTGATCTATCCTCCTAATGCTGAGCATCAATGAAGGAAGCAACAAGTTCCAATTTTTAAGTGTTAGATATGACTCGACCAGAGACTGGTCATAGGACCTCCCACTTGTGAGGCGGATGCTCTAACCACTAGACCATTGCAATGCAGTGAAATGAAGAGGCTGTTACTTTTATGGGCATTGTAGGCGGTACAGACTCAAATATGAAGAGAACTCACTGAGGTCGACTTACAATGGCTGCAAAACATGTACAGAAAAAAGTAACATTTAGCATTCAGATTTATTTCCTTTTTTATACGCCTGCCAAAAGGCGGACGTATTATGTGATGGCGGTTTCCGTCCGTCTGTCCGTGTGTCCGTCTGTCCGTCCCCCGTGTCCGGTCTATATCTGGGACAGTTTTCCATCTACAGTTCTAATTTTTGGTGAGTGGATACCCTACGGAGAGACGATGTGTCGCATACCAAAATGAAGGTCAAGGTCAGAGGTCAAAGGTCACTGGCCTAAAAAACGGGAAATCACTGAAGTGTTCGTGTCCGGTCTATATCTTTTCTATCCACAGTTGCAATTTTTTGTGAGTGGATACGCTAGGTAGAGACGATGTGTCGCGTACCAAAATTGAGGTCGAGGTCAGAGGTCAAAGGTCACTGTTGCCTAAAATCAGGAAATCATTTATCATTGACAGTTTTCTATCTACAGTTCTAATTTTTGATGAGTGGATGCCCTAGGGGAGAACGATGTGTTGCATACGAAATGTAGGTCGAGGTCAGAGGTCAAAGGTCAGTGTGACGGAAAAATCAGGAAATCATTAAAAATTTCTAATTTTTATGAGTGGATTCAAAAGGGGGAAACGAGGTGTCGCATACCAAAATATAGGTCAAGGTCGAAGGTCAAAGGTCACTGACCCCAAAATCAGGAAATTATTAAAAATAAGTTTTTTTTGTGCCAGTAGATGCATGAGGGGGACACGATGTGTCACATACCAAAATGTAGGTCAAGACCGAAGGTCAAGGTCACTGTGACCCCCAAAATCATGAAATTGTTAAAAATCATGATTTTTTTGTGTTCATTGATACACATCCTCACGAGCCAGTTTATCGATCGATCTGTTAGGATCGATACACTGGCTTGGTTAGTTACCCATATGAGTTCTGGATATAAATAGATCAAGAGGTTTCCTCTAAATCAACCCAATCAGTGAACGCGCTAAGCCAGTTGATTAGGCCAATCCGTTGCTAGGTATGAGATATGACAGGATTGAATTTTGTTGCGGACTCAACTGCTTTGATGTCAAGTTGAAATCAACATCGGAAGTCAAAGCAAAAACCGCAAGCTTGGGATACCAACATGCTTATTCAAAACAAGCGCGGTGGATGAAATGTACGAGATTGTATAATGGAGGCGTCGACTCAAGAACTCATTCGAAAGACCAAAAATGTCAAGGTAAACCCTCTCCAAGGATTTAGGATTTACCTGGACTTGTGAAGATGATTAAGATATTGAGGGAAGACAATGTGTCCTGTACCAAAATGTAGGTCAAGATTAAAGGTCAAGGTCACTGTGACCCAAAAATTTGAGATCCTTAAAAATAACCTTTTTGTGCCAGTAGATACATTAGAGGGACATGATGTGTTACAAGGTCACTGTGACCCCAAACTCAAGAAATCATTAAAAGTCACATTTTCATATACCTGTCGAAGACGAGATCATGTAATGCGATGTTGCATTCTGTCCACTCACCCATTAACTACTTTGTCCATGCGATATCTCTAGTTTCAAGGTATGGATTGATACCAAACTTTGGGTATAGCTTACTCGCATTGCAAAGAGAGATCAATTTGTCAAAAGTCAAGTTTAGCTGCCTTTATGTGTTAGGTTGGAATATTCAGACTTGTCTCCCCTACATGTATATGGCATTTATCCTGTGGAGTTGTCTCATGTTTGATACATGTAAGAAATGGCTACATTTACTTAAATTGTTGTGAAATAAAAACCGTACATTTACTAATTTAATGGGGAGAGGGCTCCTTTATGAACTTTATACCTGTTTATTAACCCAAGAACAAAGGTTTACTTCATCACTTTCTTCACATCCTTCTACCTTCATGGAAAATTTTCTCGCCTGAAAGGAATCCATTTGAAAGAAAACTACTATTTTCTTGTGTTTGACTATTGTCGATTTCAGTGTGGGATATGTGAGCTCTCGACTCTTGTTTCAAGGTCACCTAGTTACCAAGAGTTCAGCCCATTTTAGTTTATCATTCAATATAAGATGTGATGTAACATTCTCAGAAGCATAAAATCGTAGACCTTCCTCTGGATTGCTAGCTACCAATTCGGATCAAGGCCATTAACAATCTAGAAATTCAGACCAGTGTAATTCCAGATATACGGGCGTATATTGAAGCCCCTTGGGCTCTTGTTTTACATAGAATCATGAGTGAGAAGATTATTTTAGTGTTACTCAAGCACCATACAGCCTGCATGGTCACACTTTCATCTCCTGGTCATCAACCTCATATATTCTGAAAGATTAAATGATCATAGACTGGTAGAGTTAAAGATCTCATCAGTCCTAAAGAATAACTTTTTTGACAAACTGATGATCTAATACAGATTTAAACTACATTTAGATGATAGATTACACTTGTCTCAATGATGAAATCCACCATGAAAATATATTCTTGCTATTCTCCCCCAGACTGATGAGGATCTGGAATTGAGATCGCTGATGGATTTTCAGGAAAGGTTTCCTTGTTTCTTCTTGCACAGAAAAATATGAGGGAACAGCAAGATAAATCTTCTTAGTTCAGCAGTTTTGAGAACGATAAATTTAAATTTCATTTATTTTTGCAGTCCATGTACAAGTTCTACTCACAGACATAATGGTTAACACTATCAGAATACCCACCATGAAGCTCACAAGTGTCTTCAACCTGAGAATGCACTGAACCTGCAAGAAAATGATATTTATTTAAGGCAACAGTATCTCTTTCTAGATTCAAGGCATGAAATGTTCAGAATTTCAGTCCTGGTCGAGACTGTTTACTACTCAATTTTATGTGAGATCCAAATAATATATTCACAAATTAGTAAGCATGGTAAGCAGGCCTACTGGACAATTGCCATGGCAGATTAACTTTAGGCCATCCATAATAATAGTTGTAACTAAGGTTCAATAATAGACATTAATCTGATGTCATCACTGCACTGCATTGTGGGAATCAGAAGTATAAATTAACCATCTTTGGACTACACAGGTGGAAACTGTAATTCAGTTGGCATGGATACACAATGCATCATGGGATAGAAAGAAGGATAAAATGTCATCAGGTTTTCTGGATATTGGTGAGTAGGTAGGTTGGAAGGCATTTTTATTTTATTTTATAATTTATCATTATCAAATGTGATTTTGACAAAACATTTATAAAACAAGATTTGAAATTGGTTATAGGTTATGCATATGTAGATTTATTGGTATCTACTTATTTATAACTGAAAAAGTCATCATAACATTAATTTTTGAAAATTTTAAACAGATCACTACTGGAATCCTTTATATTTCAAATAATAAAAAAAAGCGGCCCAAAAATTGCTAAATATTTTTTGTAGGATGGTTACATCAAACACAGATCTTATATAACAATGGCCCTACTCTGGTGAAGATGTAATCAGATCTACATATTGCCAGTTCATGGCATAACTAAAAATTTGCTTGTGACATTGTCCAGACATGCCTTATTTTATTTCTTGTTCTCAGTGACTGGATCATCTGTCAGAATATTTCCAACATTATGTTTCTGACCAGATTGCATTATCCTGGGTGGCAGGTCATGACAGTCATTACAGGAACTCATTCGTGATATTTGTGACATTATGCTTATGTATTTGGATATAGACTGGTTGCCTCCCCTGTATATCCGCACAGAAGACAGGTTCATGACCAGCATCGTTGATTCAAAATTCTGTCTGGATATAGACTCATTCTACACATTTCAGAATGTATCGTGTCCCAATAAACACTCCTGACCTGGAGAATGAACAGGCAGCGAAACGAATGCTGGCATAACCGGTCTACTGTATGGGCATACAGGGGAGGTAACCCCTGTATGGGCATACAGGGGGGTAACCCTGATTTGGATTCTCCATTCTCGGGACAGATGTCTGTCTTGCCTAATATACGCTAGGAGATTATACGAGAAGTTCAGTTGTTTGCTTTTCTTCTAATTTGATGGCTCACGTACACCAGAAGGGCATGATATCACTATATATATTGTTTGCTATTTTCTTCTGTTGCACACATAAAAATCTCCAAATCCATATAATCTATCAGTATCAGGTCTCTTCAAAATGTACATGTAGACATTTGCTGATTGAAATGGGTTATGTTCACCCTACTGAATCGACGAGTATGATTATAGGTGAAAACCGCCGGTCACGTGTCAAATCACAGTCAATGGTAGGTTTTTCGGTGCTTTCGTTATCAAGCGTGGGCGTGTGTCTGACCGGACGACAGTCACTACAGCCGAAAATGAACGATTTTCAGCATATCGATGACAGGTATGGTTACTGGTGTCCAGTCATTTTTTGAAGGAGAGATATCGTACTATATTGTCACCAAATGTAGGGTTATTACTATTTCAAGTTAACAAAAATTTTAAACATTTTTGCGGCGAAAGGTGTTTTTAGGTGTTGGTAGACAGTCCATGGTAGGTATTAGCATCGAATTATAGTGTGAGGAAATGAGCACAAAATGAACACGTGGGAACTTAATATCTGCCTCATGTATCACTGACTCATTCATCTCTCGATTCCTTCCACTTGTGTGTGTTTAAGAGGAATATGAACCATTAATAGTTTATTCTCTGTCTGTCTCATATTACGACAGTCCATTGTATCATCATCGGATCGATCGACAGTCCATGGTAGGTCAAAATACGGTCAGTCCGAACTGACGTGAACCGTGTAACCTTGGCCAATGATTCGCCAAATGGACTGTTGCCAGGATAAATGGTAGCTTCATGATAACATTGCAGCTGTTATGCGGCTTCAATGTGAAGTGATCCAACCTACAGTTCATGGTCGCATGACAAATGGACTGGTGCATTCACCTATAATCATACTCGTCGATTCAGTAGGGTGATGTTTACACAATATATAAACAACTCCTCTTTACATGCTTAATTCACACATCTCAGTAGTGCAGCTGCCCATGCATATTCTCCATTTGGTCAGCATACAAGTACAATTCGATTCTGAAAGTAAACAGAAATATTTTAGATAAATTGGGAAACTGGTAATAAGTACATGTATTCCTTTCCTTTGAAATAATACCAGATTTTAAAATAAAGAAAAAACGTTCTTTTTCAGTCAGAATAGCAATCATCTCATAATATTGCTCAACAATGTTCAAGCAAGAAATTTCCAGTAATAGAATGATTGAATTAAATGCCTTTTCAATCAAAATAGCAATCATTTCATACCATCATGACTATTGCTGATCAACAATGTTCAAGCACTAAATTTCAGATATAAATGGTATGATATAACTGAACTGATATGTAACTAAATTCCATAAAATTTGAATACAGGAAATATATGGCAATCTAGGAACATAAATCCATATTCTACATTTGGCTAAAGATATAAAAGTCCCTTTCATGAACTTAATACATATGTACCGATACTGAAACCTATAATTATTAGTCTCTGTAGGCCTGCATAAAATCCGCCTTTTGCACTTCAAATTCTTAGACAAAGGATTCACGCCAACAGGTACACTGATGTGTGACTCCCGCATAAATTTGTGGTTCACATTAGTCCTCTATTCTTATGGCTTCATTTTTTATCAGTGGTATATGAATGGACTATTTTTGACTTGCAGTTGCAAAAGGTATCCTCAATGTATTAAATCATAATGGTCATAATACATTTCTTGGAATGGATATTTGATGCATATTTACAATATTTACACCATCAATAGTTAAAAATCTGCCCTATGCTGTAGATAACGAATTACAAATGTACGCCGGGAGTCGTGCAGGTGCGAATCTATCCTACCTATATGTATCAAAGTGTAAACTTTTTATATGATTAGTAAAATAGCATCATCAGCACGGTGGACGAAGTTTTGTCTTGCAGTGAAGTCACCAGCCTACATCCATGTCATTACTATAGGCATGGTTCAGCTACATGTAACTTCTTTTAGGAAGGGGGTTGGGTGTACTTCGACTTTGGTCATTTTTGGGGAACTTTTTCAGGAAACAAAATTATATAAAATATATCTTTTTAATATCTGAAAATAGTAAGGGGTGGAGGAGGGGGGGGGGGTATGTCCAGAGAGGAATATATCAACAAGGAATATGTCCAGGAAGGAATATGGAGAGGGAGAGAATAATGGGGGGGGGGGGATGTCATTCAAGCATCAGACTTGCGCTGAAAACGTGTGAATCTCCGGCTGCTAAGCTCGACGTTAGGACGAGTTGTGTGTGCATGGGCGGGGAGGGGAGGGGGTACAAATTATACAATGGCTGACAGCCTTTCTTCTATTATTTGGATGTTGGCTTGCGCTTAAACCGACTCTCTGCTATAAATTTTAGAGTGATGGAATTATTTACCTGGTCCTGCCTGTCATAGCGGGTGGAATATTCGCCGTATACGGAAAATCGGCACAGGCAGGTGCTTCTTGATGTTGTTGTTGTGCCGATTGGGTTCGTTATCTGTTCCCGAGTTTCAATGCCTTTGACTTTGTAGATCGGGATGTTCTCTCTTTTGGATTGTTGAGCTTGATATCTCGAGCGCATGGCTCAAGTCTTTGAATCAGCATACCCAGAACCGACATCGGACTTCCAAAATATGAAATAAATCGGTTTGACTGAGCTGAAGATATGGTGAGTGTTTTTTTCTGTCAGCCAGTTCAAGGGCCGTAACTCGTAATTCACTCCATCCCCAAAAAAATCTCAATTTGAAAGCGGACGCGCACGTAACTCCAAACTGACGACCTTCTTTACCTCCGATTAACAAAGAGTTCTTTTTATTTTCCTAAATTTTTAATGTTACAATATTTGTCCATTTTAAAATGGTACAATGATGGTACAATATACCTAGGATGGCTATTCTTACCCTCAAACAAACGAGAGCCAATGTAGGACCGACATTGGAACAATCCAAACCGTATACATTATGGACCGACAGCCGTCGCCAATGATGTACCAATATATAATGTTACATCGTCAGCAACATCAAATGGTACCATGATGGTCCAACATAAATTGTTACATTGCTGTAACACTCAGTGGTACACGAATGTTCCACTTTATATCGATGTCATATAGTGGGGAAAACGCGTGTGTATGAACCATATAGGCAGGGTTGAAGATGACTCGTATTTGAAATTTTGCTTTAAAATTTGAGCAGTGTGTCAAATTAACATACCCCTGTCCGAGATTACTAAAATTGGTACAAGTAGTGAAAAAGATTGTGCAAGTCACTGCTGAAATGAAATTATAAGTCCCTTGTAATTGCAATTAGAATTATGCAACAATATAGTGTGGCAGGAAGCATATGTGAATAAGATATCATATTCAGACATAGATTGTGGAAAACGTTCTTCTCCAAAAAGTTCAAAGTGAACCAAATGCCAATCAGTGTCAAATTAAAGAAGTGGAATTGTCATTGGCTTGTTGTATGAGATCTCAGAAAATAACGACAAGACAGGTCACACATATTTCTCACAGCATTACTACTAGATGGTATTTTTTCCGATATACCTGTATCATCTTGGTTACCAAGATTGATAAAGTTACTGCCCATTTCAGAACACAAGAAATAGTGCAACTTGCATTTTCCACATTTATTTCTGTGAAAAATTGTCTTAAGTCCAATTTCCATGCTGAATTCTCCATATGCCATGGTTTCCATTGACATCATGAACCATAGTGTCCATGGACATCATCCATGGATTTCATGGAGATCGTCTATGGATTGTTCATGCTGTCCAGAATATTGTGATCATGGACATTATCCATGGGTTTCCAGCATAATTCCTGGGATTCCAGCCTAATTCCAGGGATTTGTAGTCAACCCTGGATATAAACCGTGAAATTTCTATAGCCGGGAAAACTCGACTGTGTTTGGTAAAATATAGTGATGGCCACGACCCTCAGAACCACGAGCCAGAAGTTTTTGGGCTAGGGCGACCCCCACCTAGTCTTGATTTAAGTATCAGTCAATCAGGCCTAATAATAATTATTTCAAACCAATTTTTCTGACCAACTGCATTAGCCTCTGCTTTACTTGTCCAACTATAAGCCAATAAGCAGACAAATAAGTGGTGTGGGAAAGTTGTGGTATATCATTCATTCATGTGGAAACTATGATGTGAAGTTTCATCACATAATGAATATTATTCAAATATTATATTTATTAAATACATGAAATATATTATATATTATAATAAAATACAAAATAAAATTTTCTTTTTGATTATATATTATGATTTATTTATTATATTTAAATATATATTATTATATACAATTCTCATATTAACTATGATGTGGAAACTATGATATGGACTGGGGGAGAATAACTTCTTCTATGATTTCTGCTACATAATCGCAAGTATTAATTTAGGTGAGATCTATATTCAACTGGATATTGACAAAACACAAGAGCTGGACAAAATAAAGCCCAACCAATATGATGAATGAAAATTCTAGAAAATGCCCACAGTTGTACTATTCATTTTACAATATATGGCACTGAATGTATTAAATTACATTCCTGTTAAATATCCCCTGTCAAGGTTCAGTATTCTATGTGGCTATTACATCAGATGTAATACATCAGATAATTTCAAATATATTCAAATATGATGAATATAGAAAGTTGATGCTTGGTGGGGTCTAATAATCACTGATGAAGAGGGAGCTCAGGACTTAAGGTTTTTCTGCACTGGTATAAGAGTAGAGTTAAGTAATGGGCATCTAGACTGACAAAAATAATTTTTATTATTTGTCAGAAATTAATCATTGACCAATATGATTCCTTTGAAAATTATGAAGTGACAACTGTCCAAGAAAAGATTTATGGTCTCTGTTTTTGGTTTATCAGCAGAATATTCATGTACACTGATGCAGGCTTCAGGAAGGTGGGTGTTCGGGTTAGATTTTGTCCCTTTTAGCCATACACAAATAGTTGCAGCATGTATTTCACAAGCTGTTGTCCACCCATCACCTAGCACCATGTTCTTCCTGTAACCTTGTTGGGATTGGGAATGTTTATCATGATGAAGCAACACATCTTTTTGTGAGTCCCACCAGTTGTCAAAAACAAATATACAGTACCTATGCCGTGAAATATCACCATGGAGAGCTGAGCTAATACAGTGAAAAAAAAACAATTTCCATCTCCTGGAACATCTAAAACTTAGCTGGATTGTTGCACAAAAGTGCAAGCAGCTGTTGCGTTCACACTTTCTGATGTAGAAACTTTGGCATAATTGTGTTCCTTTTCCAATAGTGCAGAGTGGATGGAACAAATTTCTCTCCTTGTAATCATTGTATGTGATTCTTTGACACATTTGATTTGGAATAACTGTGTTCATCCATATTGTAAGATTTTTTTTTCTCTTTTTTTTTTGTAGCTTCAATATATATATGTAAAAAAACAAACAAATTCAAATACTCTACGGAGAGCTCAATATTATTTTCTAACCTTATTCATTGAGTTAACATGGTTAATAGCATTTTAAAAAAAAAATTTAAGCCCTGGACATAGGCCTACCACTGGGCATTTATTTGCCATACGATCACATTTTACATGCTTTGTTCAGCCCCCGTGATCTGGAACCAAACAGATACCATCACTAGACGAAAGAAGCAGATCATGGTATACATTTCAGGTTTTACCGATGCCAAATGACTTGAATTGAAGAGTATTTTAATAAGGCTATGTTAATAATTTCTCAACATAATTTAACACTGGTTGATAAAAGTTACCTCCCCTCAACTATAACCATACCAGTCAAGAGAAAACTTTCAAGTGTAAAGTTTTTAGAGACCGATTTGGTTGTAGTTTGTTATGAAAAAGAGGTGTTTGTGTCATAGAATTATTTTCTGGGAGATATTGAATAGTATGTCGGTAGTTTATATATATATATATAGATTTCTGGCGTATCTATGCCTGAAACACGGCTATTCATAAAAGCTGAAATTCTCAATACCGGTGCATGATATGGTAATGGCGTGGATTATCGCTACCGCAAAACGGGGGAGATATTTATGAATATTGTCCAACAGAAAAATCTATTTAGAGTTTAAAAAATACGGATATAATCTACAGGAATTTACAACGCCAACACTGATATATACAGTGGCCTAAACTGACCTTTTTTGGACTTCAAGTCCAAATCTCAATGACGAGGTTACTTTGTCTGACAGCTGTCAATCAACGAGCAAACGACGCCCTTATTTCCGGACGGGATCTGTTGTTTTCTCAGTAACAATATATTTTTCGTTCCAACTTTATTGGTGGTTTTTATATTTTTAAAGGGGATTTTATTCAGTCACGAAGTGCAGAAAATAGTCTCTAGAAGAAAACCAGATGTTGATTTCCGAGATGCAATATTCAAAATGACCCCCTAATACGACGAGGACCCGGATGTAAACCGGATATACCGTGAAAAAAGATTCGTGAGGGTTACAGTTTCCATGGAGTTGTGTGCATTTCTCATACGTACAGATGTTGTCTATTGAGTTCGCTTCGCGAGCGACCGGCTTCGCCGGTCGTTCGCTGCGCTCACTATAAAGAATTGTATATTTAGAAAAATAAAGCGAAAGCCTGCAGTTGGACGGTATAATCAGTCGTATCTTTTACTTTGTTTTTGTTCACACTACACGTGAATTAGCGGGCTATGTTTTATGCACAGAAATACATGTCTAAGATTTCGTGTATCTATAAATATCTATCCATAACAGAGTATTTGATTGGTTACAAAACATGCACTTCCATTTAACCTGTAATATGAAATAAATAAAATTTAAAGTAGGCCGACCATCGAATTACCAGAGTAATACAGGCCCACTTCAAATTATATTTATTACATATTACGAAATAAACTGATTGGTAAAAATATATGATTTTAGGTAACACCTACAGATTCAAACTTACAAATGTAACCTATATTACAATGAGCTACCTCTCGGTAAGTGTATTCTTTGGCACCCTGGACAGACTATAATTTCAATTTCAATTTATTGTACCAAAGAACAGATAGCTGTCATGGGGCAAGGTACAATTCACAAACACAAATACATTTTCAAGGGACAATATGTTATCCTGAGGTGATAAAAGTTGTCATTTACTGGTAAACCATTTTAAAATATACGTACTGTAGGTGTTATACTTAGTGGACATATGTTTTAAGTTTATTCTGTATTATCTCCAGCCAGACTTGTTGACCATTTTCCTCACTTGAAAGCAGTGAAAGACAAATTTTGAAACAGCATTAGATAATTTACAGGGAGATCAGGAAACAATAAAAAACATTTCGTTAATACTCATTGATAGGACCAGAGGACCAATAAGCTTACGCGTAATAGTGTGAATTGTGTCACAACGTTGCTTTTTATAGATGGGGCATTTGAGCAAGAAGTGCCATTCATCTTCTATTTTGCAGAGGTTACAGTTTTTGCATATTCGACTAGATAATGGGATTTTGGAATATCGCCCTCTTTCTATTTCTAGATTAGTAGTGCTCAGTCTGAGAAACGTAAGTGATCTTCATTGCTTTAAATCTTTAACAACATCAAGATAACATTGGTTTAAATTTTATTTTATCATATGTTCTAAGTTTACTGTTATCTTGAGATGCATTCTCAAAAAATATACTGTCCAACTTGTCAGTCAACTTATCAAATTAAGACTGCTTGCTTTATTGTATTGTTGGATGGACGAAAATGGTCTATAGATGTAACCAGTGAGATTCAGAGATTGCAATATACACTGGATATTAAAGAACCAGCTTGACTTGACAAGTTTTTCATCCGTTAAATAAGCCTTATATAATAAACGAGATGGATGAAGTTGCTCAAGCCTGAGGCAATATTTTATCATGGTGACCATAATATCGATACTAGGAGGATATACCCCCAATTCAGCTAACGAGCCAATGATACTTGCTCTCTAAGGTAAATGTGAAATGTACTTGCATATTTTGATCGCTGTTAACTTAGTGATTAATTTATCCCAGTTCTCAAATACGTTCAACTTTTCGCTAAATGCCTGCCCCCTCCCCCCCCAATTTCAGAAGTATATAGCAATTAATTAATAGTATATGATAGCAGGCAGACTAACACTGTCCCAATTGGCTAAATTCGAGCCTCCATTAAATGCGCTCTGATTGGTTTCTCCATATTTAGAACGAAGACGTTCTCTTAATGTCAGAGTTTGTAAGCTCCAAAGCTGTCGGTGTAATTTCACATTAGTAGGGTATGCAATCTGATGTTATGAGAATGAAGTAAGGATAGCCCTGTGACATCATGTACATGTTGACCAATGCAGATGTAGTCAGGCTGCTGTACCCACACACACTTTCAGGGAGGGAAACCACATTCACTAAAAGAAGTCGGTTCACAGGCCCAGTAAGGATTAGACGAAGAGGCTATCAAAACTGGCACTATCTTATACTTCTTGCCATATGTAATTATTCCCTACACATCGCCGTTTGTCATCCAAATTTTAATATATTTAATCAGTTTCGTTTTAAAAAGTGGTACAGGTCAAGGTCACTGCCAGCTATTAAAATTATATTTATAAGCTGTTCCACATATATGTATCTTCTTCTTTTTCTTCTGCTTAAATTATATTTAACAAACTTCAAAGAAAACAAATTTTCTATATAAAAACAAGACAGATGTATAAACAGGAGAACACTAGTTCAAAGCCAAAAACGAAAAAATCATAACTGTGACGGAATCAAAAATTTTGGTTACAAATTTTGTGAAAATCGTCCTGATGAACAGAACGGTTTGTCAAAAATTCATTTTTGAAATACTGGTAATTCATTTTTGAAATACTGGTACTTTAGAGCAGATTGCTGAAATATATAACTGTTTACTTAAGTCGGAAATATTTCAAGAATGCTATATGAAACTTATTCGTGTTCTACAAATTGTTTTTGTATAAGCTGCCTTGAGGATCAGTGAAGCCATGAAGATTACATGTATTATCAACAAAGTGGAAATAGTGACAACAACAATTTAGAGAGTTTTCTTTTAGTTTTTAGCTCATCTGGGCCGAAGGCCCGATGGGCTTATGTCATGGCCTGACTGTCCGTCGTCCGTCGTCCGTTGTGCGTCGTCCGTTGTGCGTAAACATCTTCTTCTCTGAAACCGCTTGGCCGATTAAGCTGAAACTTGGCATGCATGTTCCCCCCAATGAGTACACCAAAATTTGTTCATGCCGTGTCGATACGATTTTAAATATGGCCGCCATGGCGGCCATCTTGAATTTGCCATTGAAACATTGTTATCGCGATTTCTCAGGAACTGCTGCATAGATCTTTCTCAAATTTGGTACACAGGTTCCCCTTGGGGTCTAGTTGTGCAAGATACCTGTTGTGGTCTGATTCACAAATCAAATATGGCCACCAGGCGGCCATCTTGGATTTCCCCATGAAACATTGTTATTGCAATTTCTCAGGAACTACTTTGTGGATCTTCCTCAAATTTGGTACACAGGTTCCCCTTGGGGTCCAGTTCTGCAAGATACCTTTTCTGCTCTGATTCGAACATCCAATATGGCCACCAGGCAGCCATTTTGGATTTCCCTATGAACCTTCGTTATCGTGATTTATCAGGCAGTACTGCATGGATCTTTCTCAAATTTGATACGCAGGTTCCCCTTAGTGTCTAGTTGTGCAAGATACTTTTGTGGTCTGATTCAGAAATCCAATATGGCCACCAGGCGGCCATCTTGAATTTGCCAGTGAAATCTTGTCATTATTTTTCGTTAACTACTGCATGGATCTTTCTCAAATTTGGTACACAGGTTCCTCTTGGGGGTCTAGTTGTGCAAGATACCTTTTCTGCTCGGATTCGAACATCCAATAAGGCCACCAGGCGGCCATCTTGGATTTCCCTATGAAACTTCGTTATCGTGATTTATCAGGAAGAACCGCATGGATCTTTCTCAAATTTGATACACAGGTTCCCCTTGGGGTCTAGTTGCACAAGATACAATTTGCGGTCTGATTGAAAAATCCAATATGACCACCAGGCGGCCATCTTGGATTTCCAGATGAAACATTATCGCGATTTCTCAGGAACTACTGCATGGATCTTTCTCAAATTTGGTACAGAGGTTGCCCTTGGGGTCTAGCTGTGCAGGATACCATATATGGTCTGATTGAAAAATCAAATATGGCCACCAGGTGGCCATCTTGGATTTCCCCATGAAATTTTGTTATCGTAAATTCTTAGGATATTACTGCATGGATGTTGATACACAGGTTCCCCTTGTGGTCCAGTTGTGCAAGATACCTTTTTTTGGTTCATTTCGAAAATCCAATATTGCCGCATCTTGAATTTCCCATGAAACTTTATCATAAAATCTCAGAAAATAACTGCATGGATCATTTTATAGTGTTCAGGGGGGACAACACAAGTTAGAAACTCATCTATTGTAGTTCTTTAGTAAAAATTTCTCACAGCTACTTTCTCCAGTTACAGACAGGATGGGGGTATGTCTTGGTTAGGCCATACCTCACCAGAGAATACTTTCATTGGAAAAATGTCCTGTTACATCTCATTGCCATCGTAACAACCCAGTCGCACATATTTCGTACTCGACATGTCTCCCCTGGTGCATATACCCACAAAATATTGGAATCGTAGGTTAAAAACTGTCCAATGTACTGTCTGGACACGAAGTGGACAGACGGATGAACGTCACTGCAATCACATAATAAAAATTGGTTCTGGTTATTGCTTATACAGCTTACTGACAATCACACATTATATTTTGGTATAATTGCCTTTATTCCATAACCTCCAATTACAATCATGAATTTGCAGCTTGACCTCCTGTGAAATCGACTATGTTGCCATTTTGTTCAGGGGAGACAACGCAAGTTAGAAACTCATCTATTGCAGTTCTTCAGTAAAAATTTCTCGCAGCCACTTTCTCCAGTTATAGCCAGATGAGCGCTACAGTGCCGTGGCACTATCTTTTCTTGTTTTCAATTAGCCTAATTTTGTAACAAATTTACAATATTAAAAAAATATATATATTTTGATTTTTGTTACTTCCAATAAATTGACTGAGAATATTCCATGGTTTCAAATGATGAAAAAATGGACATTGTTGGATGATATTTTGTGGCAAATATGATATTATTCAGTTTATAAAATGTAATCACCAACTTAATTAATGACTTGAATCAGCACATTTGTTACTTAATTCATATTACCAGGTAAAAGCTTTTGTTTAGTTTTTTTTATTTTTTATCCCGAACTAAACTGCTGCTTGAGTAGAATTCATTTGTGCTTGACGCAATAAAATGCATTGTTCTTTTTTTTTTTTTTGTCGAGTTCTCAATCATTCTTTATTTTCTATACATGAATACATATAAGAAAATGTTAAAACTAAGATAAAATATTACATTTTGATACCAATATATTAATGATATGTATAATAAATCAATATAATACTAAGACATGAAAATCAATGGAATTCTTGTATTCTTACTGCATTTTAAGATTGCCATATAAGTTACGTAACCAAATAGATCAAAATATCAATTGAGAAGAGTACAATGGAATCTAACCCATTGCATATTATGCAATGTACTGTAATACTGAGTCTGTATTTTAAACCTACAATGACTATATTTCGGATGAATCAATATATTAATATGCTATGAAAACAGTGGTATCTTAATGCAAAATATGAAAACCTATATTGATAATATTTGTGATAAATCGATATATATTACTATGAGATGGAATCTTGCTGCCCATAACGGTACACAATCCATATCAAAAACATTGGCCAAGACGGATCATTTCTCAGGTATTTGCAGATATTTCTTTCTCAGCTCTAATTCATAATCAAAGAAAAAACTTAAGTTTGCATGTGTACCATATTTATACTTACTGATACACATTTTAGCAATTAAAATAATGTGGTTAATTACCTCTTTCTTCTTTGAAGAGAGTGAACATTGTATCATAGTAGACTCTGTTACACCAAACAGGATGTGATTAAGTTGTAGTGTAATCTGTATATTAGCAATAGAGAAAATTTTGTCTTCAACTATTTTCCAAAAAGCTTTAATAGGCACAATGAAAAAAGAAATGTTCAATGAATTCAACCTCATTACACTGTGTACATTTGTTTGAGTTTTTCTTTCCTATTTTGTGGAGAAGTATGGCCGTTGGATATATGTAGCATCTTCCATTGTAAAACTTGAAGTCTGGTTTCAGCAGTACAAATGAAAGGCAATCTAAAAATATAATCATTTATTTCAATGCCTGTCTTCCTTTGCCAGAAACCTACTGCACATGGTTTAGATACCCTTTCAGAAGTGATGAAATTTCTAAAATTTCTCGCCTTCCACCCATATATAGACTTTCCACAAAATGAAATATAGTTTTGACTAGTCAAATTATGTTGAAAGTTATCTATCCAGAGTTTTGGGATGGCATTTTCATAACATTGTATTCAAATATGCGACCTGGTGAAGGGCCAAGTAAATTAACGAGCTGCTTAAATGTACAAAGGCGATCATTGTGGAAAATATTTTTGACTCATACTATTCCAGCCTTCACCCAATCTTTGAAAAAGAGTGGTTTACCTTTATACTTAATGAGATTGTTATTAAACAAAGCTTGCATTGGGATATCAGGTGGGTTTAAAGAGATTTGATGACTATATAACCATACAGTAAAGACCTTCCTCCAAAATAGTGATTTGATAGAATCAAGTTGTATGAATTGTTTGCTAGATACTGAACTTTGTCCTATTTTGTTGAAATAAAAAAAGGGGACATTTTGCCAAATTTCTGCATTATCTGGAAAAAGTTTGGGGACCCAGCTCAAATAAAAGCTTGTTTGTAAGTCATTCATATCTAACATTTTCAGTCCACCTTGGTTGTAATCTCCTATTAGAACAGTCCGTTTTACTTTTTCAAATGCTTTCTTATTATTTAGGGTTTTTTTCCATAAAAATCTGTATAAAAGTTGGTTTATTTG
>JAVTVY010041645.1:0-17801 GCA_036873755.1 Hanleya hanleyi | reverse complement strand
TATTGAAAATATTCGTACTGCCAAACCATTACAGCAATCTTTGTACGTCAAAATGTTTTCGTACGGCTCGAAGTACTGAACTGGCGCCGATCCGATTGTTGTGGCAAGTAAGTCGGTCCGAAGTTGTCTCCCTTGTCAGTGCTCACAAAACCCGGTCGACAAAAAATGACAACTGGCGACTGAATTTTCCAGTCACTCGCCAATGTGTCGATTAAAAAATAGAGTAACTCGGCAAAGTGGCGAGTGAATTTTTGGTCAATGAAGTGTTTAGTCGCCAAAGTATTTTTGTGTTTAGTTTATCAGGCAGCGAAATCCAATCAGGCCTAAAATGTACAGGAAATAATGACAGAATAATGCTGACGATACAGATATGGGGAAGCTAGTCTATTTATAGAGACCACGTGGTCTTGAAATCATGCACAGGCGTGACACAATAAGATCACGTGCTCGCCCTAGAAAAGTTAATCCACGACCCGCTGACCGTTCTCAGCCAATGAAATCATCATAGTAAAAATTATAGTAAACAAATTCTATGAAACAATCTTGGCGGGAATTTGCAAGTTCAAGGTCAAGAATGCGATGGTATGCCTGAAGCACGGCATGTGCGTTTTGACTTCAGTGTCGCTTCTAAAACAATTGTAGTCAAGTAAAACCAGCTCAGTAAATTTATATGCTGAAAGACAAACGTCATGTGGTAAAAGTTTGCAGAGAAGAGTTTGGAACTTTTGTTTCACCTGACCCGACTTTTCATTCAAGCCATTTCGGATTTGCGTAACCGACACACAAATGATCGTTTCCTTCGCGCAAAATTTCGAGGGTACACTGCAATATTTTTTTCTCTCTTTTATTTTTCAAACTAACACTGGATTATCATCTTGTTGGAAAGACTGATTCGTCTGTCACTTTATTACATCGAAAGGTCGCTAGGGATTGGTGAGTGAATAACATTAGGTCGCCAATGTGGCGAGTAGATTTTTAGCCTCACTCGACAAATGGCGACCAACTGGAAAAAAAATTTGTTGCTTGTTGTGTGCGCGCATGCCTGCCGTTATTACTTCCGCATCCGTTAACAACATCCGACAAGCGAGAAGCCAGCGTGGTAACCGTATTCGATGCTAAACGCCTAAAACATGGCACAAAATACTACATTGCATTCCTCATAGCAAAAGAGGAAATTGCATTCACAAATTTAATCGAGTAACTTGGAAATTTTGAAAAACTGCAGGTCAAATTTACTAATAGCAGGTCATCTAAGGCTTGGCCTGCGATTTTTACGTATCCGAAGAAAAATAGCAGGCCATTGCATTTTCTCTAATTCGAGCCCTGCTTTATTTCCATCCAGCCTGAACAGCTGGTTAGAATGGCAAATGGCGAATGATGTGTATAGCTTATCAGACCTCCTTCGTGAGATTGTTTAGCATTGTCAAGTCAGGTTATGATCTGATAACAAAGCACTCAATTATTGATGGGCATTACAACCTTCTGCACCAGAGTTGGAAGCGTGACCTAAGTTTTGCGGATATATCATCGATCTAGCCGGGAGTTCATCTGGAAAATATCAGTGATGCTGGACAATAACTGTTCTTTTTTTTCACTTCAGTAACGACCCCACCATTACTCAAGCGAGAAGGAGCACCTGTTAGTCATGTCCATCACCAAGACTACCTGTCACGTGATGGCCATCTCAAACTGCCACCACGGTCAACAACAACAACAACATCACAGTGAGTATTGTCATCATCACATATTCCTATATAAAATGAAAAGATTTTAATACAGTGAATGGGTTTCATGGTACATAAACTACCTCCAAATCTGGAGGAACTCACTATTTAGTTTGTACAAATGTGTACACATATACTCACATTGTCATTTGAGGGGAGTTGAGCCGATTATTATAAAGCATGATGCTCAAACTTCTGTTGCAGATGACTAGCTCACTTATTTCCATCTGAGCTCCTGTATATCTTTTCACATAACTCACATACTACAATGAAACCTGTGTAAACCAAACATACTTGAAACCAGATTATAGTGTCTTCTTTGACAGGGTTCTGGTTAACCAGATTATAGTGTCTTCTTTGACAGGGTTCTGGTTAACCAGATTATAGTGTCTTCTTTGACAGGGTTCTGGTTAACCAGATTATAGTGTCTTCTTTAACAGGGTTCTGGTTAACCAGATTATAGTATCTTCTTTGACAGGGTTCTGGTTAACCAGATTATAGTGTCTTCTTTAACAGGGTTCTGGTTAACCAGATTATAGTGTCTTCTTTGTCAGGGTTCTGGTTAACCAAATTATAGTATCTTCTTTGACAGGGTTCTGGTTAACCAGATTATAGTATCTTCTTTGACAGGGTTCTAGTTAACCACATTATATTGTCTTCTTTGACAGAGTTCTGGTTAACCAGATTATAGTGTCTTCTTTGACAGGGTTCTAGTTAACCACATTATATTGTCTTCTTTGACAGAGTTCTGGTTAACCAAATTATAGTGTCTTCTTTGGCAGGGTTCCAGTTAACCAGATTATAGTGTCTTCTTTGACAGGGTTCTGGTTAACCAGATTATAGTGTCTTCTTTGACAGGGTTCTGGTTATGGTGTCTTCTTTGACAGGGTTCTGGTTAACCAGATTATAGTGTCTTCTTTGACAGAGTTCTGGTTAACCAGATTATAGTGTCTTCTTTGACAGAGTTCCGGTTAACCAGATTATATGTCTTTGAAAGGGTTCTGGTTTATTAAGTTTCAAAATATTTTAAATTCATAGTCACACATGTCCAGCTAATCATATCATCGCTAGTTATATCGTCGCTATATGGCCGAAATAGCACTGAACGTGACGTTAAACCCTAACTCACTCATTCACTGCAAGTATTGGAACCATGGATACTGCTGGTATTTAGAGTTTGGTCAGTTTACCCAGGTGTCGGTATTCACAGATTTCACTGCAGTTGAATATTCAAGGTTTTATAATTGAACTTTTATCTATTTCAGCTTTCCAGGTATAGTAGCATTGAACCAGCCTGCTCCTGTGTCCGGGACAAGTCCTACATATGATAACCAATCAATACGCAATATCACCGCCAACACTACATGGACTGTGTTTGGTGTTATACCTTCTGGATATCAACATAGACCCTATTCACAAAGAAAATATCAACATACCAAGCTCTGGTGACCTAGTACGAATATAAGCATAGACAACAGCCACCATAATTAGGAATCCTGCTGCAGCAAAAATTGTAATGGCATTGAAATATTCCTCGTTAAACACAATATTAAAAATGGTGAAGAATAGTTACTTTTGCTGCAGCATTGACCTCAGCATTGCTGATTACTGTGGCTATTTGATGGGACTGAGCTCTGGTGAACTTGGGATATCATCATAGACAATATTCACAGAGAAAATACCAACATACCAAATGCTGGTGACCCCAGAATATCAACATAGGCACTGTCACTATGCACACGATCAACATACTGAACTCTGATGATGAAGAAATCAGATGAATTGCTCTGTATTAAGTAACTGATTGTCACCACAACTCCATTGATACTCCTGTGGATTGCCAATATTCTGTGTCGGCATGAAACAGCATATTGGAAAGTCCTCCAGATCTGCAGATGTTTTCAACAGTTGGGTTCATCATACAATAAGAGACAAACTTGTCAAAATAAAATTAAAGTTTCTGTGGTAAATCTAGAGTACACATCGCTGCGATTGCTAGCCTCGCACCAGCACGGGTTCAAGCCGCACTGGTGCATGGGTGAAAGTTTACCAGTTACTTGCTGACGGGCCGTGGTTCTCTCGTGGTTCTCCATTCAAAATGGCTGTCACCATATGAGTGAAATAATCTTGGAGTGTGACATTAAACCAAATCCTCCTCCCCTTTAGTACACATTAGCAGATGTCAGTAACCATATCACATCTCTTTGGTGAGTCTTTCGATTTTAACAGAAGAACCACAGTAATGTATCACAGCTGGAAGAAAGCGTACTCAGGATTCGTATCTTCAGTGTTTGGTTTTGCTTTCAATGCATAATTAACCTGTTATACAGTCTGTGTTCTACATCTGATGTACCTGTTTTCGCAACTTGTTTAGCTGAACTTTACATACATGTGTATTTAGTAAATGATTCTGTTGTTGCAACCAATTGTATGGACAGTTGCTCAAATCTGCCAAAATGACAAATCCACAAATATCAGAGCTGTGAGTAAACATGTGCAGCATAGCAAAACCAAGGAACTGCCCATTAGGCAGACTAATTAACACGTTCGAAACACAAGTCATGGAGAAGCTATGCGAGTTCTTAGTCAGTCAAAGTTTTCTGCCAAAAATGTTTCCATATGAGTCTCCCAGAGACTGTGCAATGTAGATTAAGGTTGAAGTATTCCCACAAATGTCTACTGGACCACACCTGCTCTTACATTCCATTGTAGCCATGTTGTTCTGTCCAAATATTGAATAATGACATTACTATGTCTTTACTCATTCAATCAGGATGTACATCAATGTACAGTTGGGCACTAATTTAAATATTGTATATTTAAAGGACAATCTTGTTCTATAAAGTTAAGTTTTTTGAGGTCTTGTTGATAATTTTACCCACCAAGGGGCATTAATCTTGGTCACATCAGGGGCCATAACTCTGTTTCAAGGCTTTTCACTTTGCATGAAATTGTGCAAGTCTATCAAGCTGTAGAAGTCTATGATACTTTATTACATAATGACTTTCATACATGTATATATTATGTTATCAGACATTGTAAATATTAAATTCAATGGTGTATAAAGCAAAAATAAACTGTCCACATATTATATATATTCCAAAATATATTTTTTGTATTGAATTAGATTTCATTTAAGCATAACTGCTTATACTGAATGCAAATGTGTTATTTAATGTTACATTTTACATACACATCAAGTGGTATCAGTCTATGATACAAGTGGCATTCCTGTTCAAGTTTGTTAAACCACACCCAACGGTCTAGTGGTTAGAGCGTCCGCTTCATGAGCAGGTGGTCTCGGGATCAATCCTGGGCCAAGTCCTACCAACTTTAAAAAGCTGAAACTTGTTGCTTCCTCGCTTGGTGCTCAGCAATAAGAGGATAGATCAAGGACTGCTTAACCCGGTATCGAGATAATGTGTCTCGGTGAAGTATCATTTGCCGACAGCATGGCACTTTAGTGAAGTGGCTCTGGGACAACTCTGTCGCATGTAGTTACACAGTCTCGATGTGGTTGAATAATTATTGAAAGCGACATTAAGTCCTATACACTCACTCATTTTGATTATCACAATTTATTAACATCACCATTAATTTAAACAAATACAGTAGTGTGAGGCACAGATAGGGGTCCATAATAACAGAACTGAGATGATTTATATAAGTGTGTTGTGATGCAAGTTTTCCGAATATATGGGTTATCATGGATATGGGAGTGGGCTAAAGCTTAGAAAATATAGTTGAGGCACAGATTCCTAGAGTGTCCGACCCATCCCCAGGGGTATTGACTGCTTCAAAAAACTTTTATGATGTAAGCTTTCAAAATATGTGCAGTTATGCTGTGTTTATGGGATAATCGGGCACAGTCTGTGGGTCCAGACTGGGCGGCAATTTCATACGAGTGTTATGGTATAAGCTTTCCGAATGTATGTTTATGTGGAGGAATAAAATGTTAGTTCAGAAGATAGAGGATGTGACCACAGAACCCTGGGGTGTCCGACACATCTGTGACCACAGAACCCTGGGGTGTCCGACACATCTGTGACCACAGAACCCTGGGGTGTCCGACACATCTGTGACCACAGAACCCTGGGTGTCCGACACATCTGTGAGTGAAGTGGCCGATTTCAGAATATTTAGGGTGGTATGAAGTTTAGTTTAGGAGATAGATGTGGACTTAAATATTTAAAAAATATTTATGCCCCCCCCCCCTCTAATTAGAGGGGGGCATATAGCGATCGCTTTGTCCGTCCGTCCGTCTGTCTGTACATCCGTCTGTCCGTCTGAATTTCATGTCCGCACGATATCTCGGTTAATACTTGATGGACAGGTTTGAAACTTGCATGGAATGTGGCCAGTGCCTTGTAGTTGTGCAGCGTAGAGTTTTTTCCGAGTTCCGGTATAATTCCGGTATAAGAGTTATGGCCCTTTGTTCCTGAAATCTCCGTGAATTGGGACTTGTCCGGGCTGGATCTTGGTTAATATTGTATGGACAATTATGAAATTTGCAGGGTATGTGGTCAGTACCCTGTAGTTGTGCAGAGTGAAGTTTCTCCCCGTTTCGCTTATATTTTGAAGAGTTATGGCCCTTTGTTCATCAAGTCTTTGTGAATTGGGACTTGTCAGGGCTGGATCTCGGTTAATATTGTATGGACAAGTTTGGAATTTGCATGATATGTGGTCAATGCCCCATAGTTGTGCAGCGTGAAGTTTCTCTGCTTTCGGTTATATTTTCAAGAGTTATGGCCCTTTGTTCATCAAACCTAAGTGAATGGGATATATTTATTTGTCCAGGCTGGATCTCAGTCCATAACCGATTTGGACCGGGACAATGGCTATAAAATTGTTATTCTACATTCCCAAGCAGACCACATAGGTCCTGAAGTATGAAATTGCCCCAAAAAGAGTGAATCGGATGCAAAATTCACGATCGCTTCATAATTTCACCACAATATACTCCCAAGGAATGTAGGTCTCGTAACCAGGTCACATTTTTGGATTTGGCGAAAGCCCCGGGTGACCATCTTGCATCAGAACATTGTATTATTACTTGTTGGTCGATACTTTGAATATGTATTATGCGTAGCTTTAATTCTAGAGAATATTGTGTCCACAAGAAAGATGAACAGAGAGACAGACAGATGGACAGAGAGATGAACAGAGAGACAGACAGATGGACAGAGAGACAGAGATGGACAGAGAGAGACAGACAGATGGACAGAGAGACAGACAGATGGACAGAGAGACAGAAAGATGGACAGAGAGACAGACAGATGGACAGAGAGACAGACAGAGGGACAGAGAGACAGACAGAGAGACAAACAGATGGGCAGAGAGACAGATGGACAGAGAGACGGACAGATGGACTGAGAGACAGACAGATGGACAGAGAGACAGACAGATGCCACCGACGACAAAGAATATATATACCCTTCAGGCAAAATTGCCAGAGGGGTGAAAAGGACAATAAAGATATTATATGAAATGTGTTCAAAAAAATATTTCTCTATTCAAAAGTCAACTGAAAATAAACTATTAAAGAAAACAACACTATTTCATTGTAATACAAATTGTTTTACTTCTCTCTACATACTGGTCCCAACATTAAGATATATTACATTGACATCTGGACAACATTGCACTGGCAGTCTCTAATATCCACAATCTACCCTTCTCAGACACATACACTGATTGATAAATATTCTCGGGGATTCAACAGTCTTCATTCCAGAGGGTAAAATTTCATTGCAGATGCTCAAACCTTTTGTCAATCTTCTTCTACAAGCTATGAGAATCTGCAGTGAAGCATCACTAAATAGATTCAACATGTTGAAAACTAGTATGAAGAATGCAATTTATTCACTATTTCGTCAGAGTAACTAGTGCTTGGTCAGTCAACTTATAAATTATATCTACAGAAAAAATATAATTTAAGTACCATACAGTAAGGTCTAATAAATCTCTCCTTATTAAAAACACTTTTAAAAGCTCCATGTAATTTTAAAACATATTCTGCCTATATTCAGCTCAAATTGTCCAACAATCAGGGTTCATACACATTGAAGCTTCCAATTTTCAAGACCTTTTCAAGGTTTTCTCAATGTCACTGAAGCTATGCAAATCAATTTTTCCATTTCTTTTTTTACTTCAATACAAGTATGAATGTCCGGTCAACAAATATATTGTTCATGCATTGTCCTTCGAAATACTTTTTGGATGATTAAAGAATATATCGCAATGATTGGGTTAATTTTGCCATCTGATGACAATGGACGATACAACTTTGAGCTACAACTTGACAATTGAATTTGGCAACAATGGACAAGACAAGAATTCCCATTTTCAAGGTATTTAGCAAAATTTTCTAAATTGTCATTTTCAAGATAACGTACGAACCCTGATAAATGTTCACATCAGTTACTCTACTAGATGTAAGCAGGTGAAAGGTGGTTTAAAAAGTGATTGAACTTATACATGTATATTGTCATCATAGTGGAAGGCTTACACAACAGGACAAGAAGATATACTGGAAGTACTGATTCTGTCAGTTGGTTGGCCTATTTATTATATACCCGGGTACCAAACAGGAAGTGGCAATCACAGACTCTGATTGGATAGTTGATATAGTTTAAGTCACCCATTCATAACTGACCAGTCACTAGTTTCTATGTATTGCATGTGCTAAGAATCCTCTGCTTCACAGTTTTGTGTTCTGGCGGACATAATTCACCTGAAGCGAAGTAACATGCAGAAGACAATTGCTACGACAAACATTGCAACTATATTACCCTCTTATAGCTAATCAATTATGAACAATCATTGACTTATATATACAAGCCTAGTCAAATTATACATCCCAATACTACAAGAGGCTGAAAATATCACTGTTTCTCTTTCCTGAATGACAATATTCATGAAACACTGGAAGCTTATTTTCATGTTCACAATCGAAAAACAAAACCCAAATATCCTCATTTTACTCTTGTAATATCTGAAAGAATGTGGAAGAATATGTTCTCTTTTCACGCAAGACATTTCACATCAGTCAAACTCACAAAAATACTGACATCACAGAAATATACTTGAAAATGGATGAGTTACAGAGCAATGTGACATAGCACTGTCTCCAAGACATAGGCCTACTCAGACATGTCAGATAAGATTTTCCAACTTTAATCTGTGCCTGCACACCAAACAAAAGTGTTTCAATGTAACAGTTTTTGAACACTCTTTTGGTGTTCTAGAATAAATAAGAACATCCATGTTCAATGCAAATTGTAACGGCCTAAAACCAGAACACTAAAAAAATGTGTTTCAGTTTAGAACACCGAGACATGTTCCAATGTAACAATTTTTGAACACCTGGTGACCTGGATGAATAAGCGCAGCAGCGTGAATTTTTTTTAAAATCGCATTCTAAATGTCAAAACAAATGTTCAAACGATAACACCAGGAAATCTATGTTTAAAGGTTCTATTAAATGGTCCTCACACCCCAGGATTTTTTGATGCTAAATTATTGTTAGAGGTTGTATTTGACATTTAATAGTGGTTTACTGTTTGTGGGAATGGTCGAGGTCGAAAAAACGAACTTGAATCCCTCTATTACCATGCCCTGTTTGGAAATGGTGAAGACCGTGATCTGCTAACCTATGGCATCAGAGTCTGATTACGATTGTTAGTAGCGAGCGATGTGATTGTTCTAGTCAACTTTTCCTTTGTAATGCCAGCAATGTCACAAAGCTAAAACCTAATGCATCTGTTTATGTCATGGTGATGTCATCATATCCGACTGTGCAACGTACGACACAATAAGATGTCCGACACAACCGACTAGTCAATATTATACAACATGAATGTAATCAGACTCTGATGTCATGGGTCAGAGGTTACCATTTCAATACGTTTTTCACCACAGCTGTTTCATTGTGTTCAAAAATCCAATTTAATGTAAGTTTTCTTAGAAAAAAATATCAACTTATTCTTTACACAGCTTCTCCGTATGTTTTCATGCAAAGTGTGCAGAGGTATTTGGTAGAACCTTTAACAATCATATTCATGAATACAATCATATATGATGAGAACATTAGTATTAAAATTTGGAACATCAATACACAAGTTAAGAACGACAAATGGAGGCCTCAAGTGTCCAAATTTTTTTAGTGTATACACATAAGGATTTATGAATAAAATATCCACTAAAAACAAAATAGACATTTCGAGTAAGGATCTGTTATCTAAGCCTTTCTACAACTGAGAAGTCCTGGGTCTAGATATGTTGTTGTCCCCAGGTACTATTGTGTGGTTTGTCTCCAGATTTCTACATGAAGTATGAACCTAACTATTCAGATGTACATGATGTAAGAGACCTTATGTAACTACAAAGAGCTTGGCTTCGAGCGTTCATAACATGAAATTATTATCGTTTCACCATGATGTAGGCCTACATGTATACTAATTCTTATTTGATTCCATGTTGTTTGAGTTACATGTATGTAATCACTAAATGAACGACCAATGCAGTTCTGATGCCAATATAATCAAACTAAGCACATATCACATGCTAAAATGCATATGTTTTACATACCTCTGTTCAATTTCACGATGGGCATATTACATGAAAAGAATGAAAATTCTCACTTCAATAATGAGGATAAGCTACTATCACTAAACTATGAAACTAGCCACTGACTAGATATGACCATAATGAAGTGTGTAATTCAACAATATGAAATTTTGACCCAAACAGGGTCAGATATAAGGCCATCCATAAAAAAGTTTTGTGTTTCAGGTAACCCTAGTTGGTCAATTTTGGGGTACGTTTTATTTATTTTTGTTTATTATTTTTTTTTTTTTTTTTGTCGGCTCAGAATTTCCATTAACCTTTTCTATAACTCTCTAGTCAACAAAATGTACTGGTAAATCCAGGGCTATATGGCTAAATCTAGTACAAACAAAATTCAAATCTCCCTTTTGAAAGCTTGTTATTGCGTACAATATATGTTGAAAAAGCAAAATAAATTAAAAAATAAATTCTCCACGGACCCACCATTACCTGAAACACTCAAATTATTATGAATGGCATAAAGAGTATACATGAAATACCTTACTATCTGTACATATATCACTAAATAAGTATAATGAAACTAGCCATCAGTGACTAGATATGACCAGAATAGAGTGTAATGTAATAATATGACATTTTGACCCCAAACAGGGTCAGATATAGATAATATACATGAAATACCTACAAAATGTAAATGTTCTCGTCAGGCAAGTCTTCAACCATCATCTAGATACAGTATACATATACTTATCACACAATCACGACTGATCAGTGAGAATTAGCAGTCTAACACAGAAAGAGAGTTATCAGTAGGCTGTGGAGAGCAGGCTAGGTATGAGTATAAGGTCTTTGAGACCCCCTATTTATAACGAGACTCCTTAAATTTCCTAAATTTAACATGAAGGAGATAGGAATGAGACTCCCTGTTTTCAGTAATACTCTGAAAAATGTGAAATTGTGATTACCCGTTTTAAAATTCTAGCTAAATGCCAGGTGGAGAGCCATTGATTATTCATATAAGAACACAACAGGGTACGGCGCATCACGTTGGGCACACCGGTTCTCGTCAGATCACCGAAGTTAAGCAGCGTTGAGCTCGGTCAATACTTGGATGGGTGACCGGGTGCTGTACGGACTGGGCTGATCAGTGTCCAGAATAATAGGAACTGTGGACACTCTCGTGTTCTGGCACATGTAGGCACCGTCGTGATATGACTGAAACAATGTTGAAAACGACGTTAAATCCTACTCACTCACTCACTCACTCATATAAGAACATGAACATTATTTTAAACATCGCCCAACATCAGCCCAGTACTTATATTATTCATGTAAATGTAACATTCAAAACTCCATTCCAGTGCAGAATCATTCTTATTATACAGCTATGTCCTTTGATCCAATCAAATCATTTCAATCGCACCACGTGTTCGTACAATACTCTGTCATATTGGATCCCAAAATGCTGTATTGAAGTCATATTGTACGCTTTCTAAGGGAGATAACTCTTTTTGTTATGGCTCCAAAATGAAGCTACAAAAGTTGAAAAACCTTATATTTTCTCGCTCAATCATCTAAGAAACTTAAATATCATTACATATCTAAATTCAAAGTAACATTACCCAGCCAGTCAAATTTGTCTCAAATGAAGTTCGGAAAGTAGAGATTGGTAATAGATTTACATGGTATTTACAGAATTGCAGATTTGGAGTCTATTGCATTATAGGAATTTACGGGTCCTGTACTTTACGGGTAGTTGAATTTATTGTTATACTTGAATATATTAATGTTATGTTGTTTTATCTAACAAAGCAATATTGATTCAAACATAAACAAGAGCCCAAGGGGCTTCAATATACGCCCGTATATCTGAAATTACATTGGTCCAAATTCCAAGCTTGTTCAATAGCCTTGATTCCAATTGGTAGCTAGCAATAGTAGTTTTCCTGCAAATGTTTCTCATGAAGGAAAAAGTGATGAAGTTAACTTGAGTTAATAAACAGGTATGAAGTTCATAAAGGACCCCCTCCCTGTTAAATTAGTAAATGTATGGTTTATATTTCATATCAGTTTAACTAAATGTAGCTGTTTCAAACACGGGAGACAACTCCACAGGACAAATGCCATATACATGTAGGGGAGAGAACTCTAAATATTCCAACCTAACACATATAGTCGGCTAAACTTGGTTCAGTTTTGGGGGACTGTGACCTTGACCTTTGACAAATTGATGTATGGCCTCTCTTCACCATGCCACTAAGGTATTTTATACCATTCCATACCTTGAAACTAGAGATATCGCATGGACAACAAATGGTGATGGATGAATGGACAGAACGCAACATTGCATAACATGACCTCATTTTCAACAGGCACATGGAAATGTGACTATGATTTCCTGATTTTGGGCTCACAGTGACCTTGACCTTGACCTAAATTTTGGTACACGACACATCGTCTTCCGTCAATGTATCAATGAACACAAAAAAAATCATAAGTTTTATAAATTTCATGATTTTAGGGGCCACAGTGACCTTGATCTAGATTTTGGTATGTGATACATCATGTCCCCCTAATGTATCTACTGACACAAAAAAAGATTTCTTGATTCTGGAGTCACAGTGACCTTGACCTAAATTTTGGTACATGACAAACCATCTCTCCGTAATTTCTCAATGGGCTCAAAAAATCATGATTTTTAACAATTTCACGATTTTGGGGTCTCCATGACCTTGACCTTTGACCTACATTTTGGTATGTGACACATCAAGTCCCCCTAATGTATCTACCGACACAAGGAATGTTATTTTTAATAACTTCCTGATTTTGGGGTCACAGTGACCTTTGACCTTGACTTAATTTTTGGTATGGGACACTTCATTTCCCCCTATTGAATCCACTCACCAACAATTTGTAATTTTTTTATGATTTCCTGATTTTTAGGTCACATGGACCTTTGACCGTGATTCTAGTGTCACAGTGATCTTGACTACTGACCTGGATCTAATTTTGGTACATGACAAAATGCCTAGCCGTAATTTCTCAATGGATTCAAAAAATCATGATTTTTTAACAATTTTATGATTTTGGGGTCACAGTGACCTTGACCTTTGACCTTGACCTACATTTTGATATGTGACACATTGTGTCCCCCTGATGTATCTAATGACACAAAAATGTTATTTTTAATAATTTCCTGTTTTTTGGGACACAGTGACCTTTGACCTTGACCTATATTTTGGTATGCAACACTTTATTTCCCCCTATTGAATGCAATCACAAAAATTAGAAATTTTTAATGATTTCCTGATTTTTCAGTCAAACTGACCTTTGACCTCTGACCTCGACCTACATTTGGTATGCAACACATCGTTCCTCCCTAGGGCATCCAGTCACGAAAAATTAGAACTGTAGATAGAAAACTGTCAATGATCAATGATTTCCTGATTTTAGGCAACAGTGTCCTTTGACCTCAGACCTCGACCTCAATTTTCATACGCGACACATCGTCTCCACCTAGCGTATCCACTCACAAAAAATTGCATCTGTGGATAGAAAACGTTCACAGATATAGACCAGACACGAACACTTCAGTGATTTCCTGTTTTTTAGGCCAGTGACCTTTGACCTCTGACCGTGACCTTCATTTTGGTACGCAACACATCGTCTCCCCGTAGGGTATCCACTCACCAAAAATTAGAACTGTATATAAAAAACTGTCCGAGGTATAGACCGGACACGAGGGACGGACAGACGGACAGACGGACGGAAACCGCCATCACATAATACGTCCGCTTTTGGCGGGCGTATAAAAATCAATAACAAATAATTCAGTTTAATATTTCAATGACCTGTATAATAAATAGGTCATTATACAGTGCTTTGTACAATATGGATCCATATTGTACAAAGCACTGTATAATAACCTAATATTATGGCAGTATAGCCGAGTATGTTTCCTGTCAGACTGAGACAGATGTGGTATGTTCAATAACTGGACGTCTCCCTTTTTGGGTAACTTGAAATCTATTTCTGTGTGGTGTTGATAGTCAATAATGCTAAAATAAGTTCTGTTGAAATTAAATATGACAGCTTTTTAATTGTGAATCTCTGCAAATATCTGTATATTAATATATCATAATAGAAGAAATATGAGCAACATGAATGTCATGTAATATTGATTCCTATATATTTCTATATACATAAGCTTATATAAATAACTCATAACAAATATGTTATATTTAATATGTTATATTTACAAAATCTCCACAAACTGAAGATAAAATTATAAGCTGGCTCATACAGTAACATACTGCCTGTATGTATGTCCAAATCTTTACATGAATGGCTGGAATCGGAAAACAAAATCTGTTCATGAAGCATTTACATTGAAAATAAGCAGCTTTCAAAACATTAAATTTAATGAAACTGCAATGCAATGTGAATTGTCTAAAGACTGGAGATGATTGTGGTGGCACTTTTAGATTCAGAGTATACATTTAGGTTTAAAGTTTAAGATTGTTCCCTGGAATAATGCCTTTGACAGTAGGGAAGAGTTTGATTTGAAAAGTGGCTAGTTCAAATGCGAGTACTACACCCACATTCAGTTCATGCCTGGTCTAATTACCCAGGACTATTTCAAGGTGAAAACAAAGAAAAACTGGACAGTCTGTAGTGGACATTTTACAAAAGGAAATTGTAAAATTCACCAGTTGTTCAATGGCTGCAAATGAGTCCAATATAAAATATCATCACCACACTAGGCGTACTATGACTAACATTCAATGAAATGATTGACCTGGCATTTAAAGTTCAACAACCAAGAAGCAGCTGAAAGAAGCTGTAAATAAAGCTAAGGGGTCATCCATTTAGTATGTACGCATGGGGGGGGGGTTATAAATTGGGTGTTATTTTAATTTGCGTACGTTTGCATATGTGGGGGGTGTTGAAAGTGAACAGACTGTACGCACATGGGGAGAAGATATTTAACTTCCCTATTTCTTCTAATATTTCAAACAGCATTTTTAGATTTGTTAGCAGAAAAAAGCATATTTATGTCAACTGGATATGTTATTCATCCCAAGAACTGAAAAGATAGTTGATGAAATTTAGAAAGCAGAATTTCTCTCCACAGATGCCTGAAGTGAAGTTTTGCCGCCTGAATAATTAGTAGAAAAAGGGATTCGATGAAAATTGACTGCAAACTCTCCCATCATGTGCATTTTTACATAAAACGTCTGCAAATAATTAAAGATAAATAACATGTCATTTTACGGTTCCAGTAGGCCTAGGACAAACTGCAAATTGCAGGGAAGTTCCGTGTTGATCATGATGTTGTTGCAAATGGAAGTTCATAGATATGCATGAAGTCTGATTGTTGACTTTAATTTGCTGAGGTTGGGGGAAGAAGGGAAGTAACCTGTGACGTACATACAGGGAAGAGTTCTACCAGTAGTGTATGTTTGCATAAAGTCATCAGAGGGAGGTCCAGCATTTCGGGATATTTCGTGTCCATACTAAATGGATGACCTCCAACCACTATTATTTATACTGGAACAGCTTATCAACTTGATGAACATAATATGTCCTTTCTACATTGACTTGACTTGATTTTGCATGAAAATATGGTGAGTGTTCAATACTTCATATGGCTTTTGGAGCTCATGTGTAGAAATTCACTGACATGATTAGCAATCAATACCAAAAAAAAGACATTTGGACAATCACAAGGTCTCGCAATCTCAAGAAGCATTCATATTTTGGTATTTAGGAAAATGATTTGTTTCTAGCATGATGTGTCTCGCACTTACAACACCATTCCTCATTAACGACATGTTGATTATGATAAGCCTGCTGTCAATCATCATCAGGGGAGGGGCATTAGTTTCTCCTCATTCGATACCAGAGATTCGTTCATTTCAATATCATCTCCACGAGCTTTCACCATCATCTCATTTCGATCCGCCCTGAAAGATACATTCGTATATTTACAAACAAACTTTCATCAATGACAAAGATACAATTATAACAGAGAGAGTGACATTAACTTTGACCAACTCACTAACAGGGAGAGAGAGAGAGAAATAAATTTAACATCACATTCAGCAATACAATCATAACAGATTTGTCACCAGTAGATTATGGCAAATATTATGACAATTCAGTCACTGCCAATATTCGATTATGTACCCCAAAGTTTGAGCAGAATTCTGATATGCTTAACTAGTCAATTTGACCAGCCTTCACATTTCTGGAAAATTAAGGCCATTGTCACTTTAATTACTTGTTTAGCATGACCAGCCCTCATCTATATTTTGAGGGCAAATAATTAAAATAGATGAGGGATTTACATTTTTACAGGTACAACTCACTCATTTTCTTCATATTCGCATACAATTGCTTCACAATTTAATAATTAATAATAAATAATTACAGCATCTAGCATGTGTATTTAAAAAATCAAGGTCATGCTAAACAACCAATCAAGTGACAATGACCTAAATAGATCATGTTCTCTGCTGAATTGCATCACCCCATTATTACTTGTTGGGGAATTGTACTTTCTGTGATCGAATTATTAGAATGTACCTTCTGTGATTGAAATATTAGAATGTACCTCCTGTGATTGAATTATTAGAATGTACCTCCTGTGATTGAATTATTGGAATGTACCTCCTGTGATTGAATTATTAGAATGTACCTTCTGTGACTGAAATATTAGAATGTACCTCCTGTGATTGAATTATTGGAATGTACCTCCTGCGATTGAGTTATTAGAATGTACCTCCTGTGATTGAATTATTGGAATGTACCTCCTGTGATTGAATTATTAGAATGTACCTCCTGTGATTGAATTATTGGAATGTACCTCCTGTGATTGAAATATTAGAATGTACCTCCTGTGATTGAATTATTGGAATGTACCTCCTGCGATTGAGTTATTAGAATGTACCTCCTGTGATTGAATTATTGGAATGTACCTCCTGTGATTGAAATATTAGAAGAATGTACCTCCTGTGATTGAATTATTGGAATGTACCTCCTGTGATTGAAATATTAGAATGTACCTCCTGTGATTGAATTATTGGAATGTACCTCCTGCGATTGAGTTATTAGAATGTACCTCCTGTGATTGAATTATTGGAATGTACCTCCTGTGATTGAATTATTAGAATGTACCTCCTGTGATTGAATTATTAGAATGTACCTCCTGTGATTGAATTATTGGAATGTACCTCCTGTGATTGAATTATTAGAATGTACCTTCTGTGACTGAACTTCCTCCGGTGATTAAAATATTAGAATGTACCATCTGTGATTGAATTATCAGAATGTACCTCCCATGATTGAATTATTAGAATGTACCTCCTTCGATTTAATTATTAGAATGTACATGTACCTCCTGTGATTGAATTATTAGAATGTACCTCCTGTGATTGAATTATAAGAATGTACCTTCTGTGATTAAATTATTACCAGGGTTAGATCAAGGGTCCCACAGCATCCGTA
>JAVTVY010041644.1:0-19374 GCA_036873755.1 Hanleya hanleyi | reverse complement strand
GACTCGTCCAACACGTATAGATTATGACTATAAGCTCTATTAGCCAATCAGTGGCCAAGAATGGAGCCAAAGTTAACCCATCCATGTCCAGAAAAACATTACCCGGGTGTACAAGAACCCAGATGTAGGCGCGGACGTCAGCGAAAGCACACCGTGAATACCCCAATTCGATGGGCTGATTGTTCGATCGCTGATTGATTCTTTTTCTCGACCGCTGATTGGCTCTTTTTTCTCGACCGCTGATTGGTCCACATGGAACTGCCCATCTTTCCCAGGTTCATGTAGAATCCCCTTTTTGTGCTCAAGCTCTGACTATAGCGATACCGCAACATTGTCTCATTGGACATTGGACCGTCTGACCTGGAGGTGACCCTTTGACCTTTTGACCCGCGTCCGCGCGCGCGCGCGCACTGCCGGGGATGACGCGGGATGACGCGCGCGCGCGCTGCGGGGCGCTGGGGCGGGAAAACACTCCGGCGGTTGAACATTGCAACTCTTGTATGTTTGGAGGTAGTGTTTAGTGAAAACCCGGAAGTGACGTGACAACCCACGTCACCTGCGTATATACTCCTGTAAAATAGAGCCGATTTTATTTCTTTGGAAGGGACAAGGTGAATTGCGCTTTTTATACTGCTAAACTGTGATGTAGATTACATCTTACATAGGCCTTAAGGCCGTGATATGCATATGAAGTATTCTGGGGCATGGTCAATACTTTCCAATTTTCCCTTCGTCTACTACTTGCCGATTTTTTTGATTTTTTTATTATTTATTTATTTATTTATTTATTTCCTCGAGAGCTTTAAAATAAGACCTCACTCTACCCCATCGGGCCACTAGTGCTCCAACATGTCCACCCCGTATGGATTGATACATACTAATATCCCAGTATATGAGTGTATATGGGTCTATATGATCTATATACAAGCCTACGCGGTACTTTCAAATTTTTTTCCATCGTATTCTACATGATCAACCTCATAGCTCATAGTAAAAGCCATAAAAAAACCCGATCACCCCTATACCCATTCAGGCTAAATATAGCGGACATGATCTTCGAATTGGTCTAGTCCGAGTTGTCTCCCTTGCACCAAAGCGTATAGATGGCGCTGTGGTTTGAACGACTTTATTATCCGGGGAAATTTTGGTGTTCAGTAGCCATTTTGTGTTTTCTGAGCGGGAGAACATTCTCTGTTGCAGTGTATAACGGAACTTTGTTCCATTTCGGTGTCCGCTGAGATGAATAATGTGATCTGCATCATGCATCGCCTGCATGTCACACGTAGACTGAAATCGAGGGAGTCTGCTGTGTTCCAGCGGACGCATCAATTTGTGTGATATCCGACAGGAAACGTGAAAATTGATATTCTTTCACAGATTTCGAAGTGTATAGGCCTACAGTTCTGGTGAGAATGAACGCAGCCTTTATGATCAGCGATTGAACGATAATGTAGGCCACCGAACAGGTTTTGTGGAATCAACATTCTGTAACGACTGGAGGGATTTTATCGGACATGTGCAGTACGGAACGCTTATCGTGGCAGTCCGTATAATTTGTCAATTTTTGTGTTTGGCACCACAACAGTGAAAGCTGATGGATGAAATTCTACTGCACGGGAACGGTAACGAATGAATGGAATATCTTACCAAACTCTCAGGTAGGATGTGGGTTTCAGGAGTTCACCGGGTGTGACAATTTCTTTATAATGATTTGTGATAAAAGCGGGTAAAACCTAATGTCAAAATCTCCTTGAAGGTCACGGAGATGTCGATTTATTGCTGATCAGCTGATTTCCAGGACAGACAGACATTATTTCGGCTCTTTTCTCTTCGAAATTCTTGTAATTTGCTCAATACAAATAAATATTTAAATTGACTCTGAGTTTTCTGTTGGCATTATTTCAGCAATATTATGCACTAAAATCTGATGATTCGAAATAAAACTAGGAAATTTTAATGCTTGGGCGATGGTAACACAGCACTATACAGTGGGCCTTCTTTGTCTTTATCTTGTGGTTTCAACAAGGACTGTCATTTTTCAATACCTGTCAACGGACCTCGATTTTTATTGCAAATTGCAGTCAGGCAATTCAATGTATTGTATAAAAAAATTTTAACCGTCTAACGCTACACACTACCGCTATTTATTAATTTTTATTGAATTTAAAACCCATAAAAATCGTGTACGGGAGTCTGAAACACCAGATATATGGGAAATAAATTAATTTTCCTGACTAAAAAAACGTGTATAGACTCTGGGTGACAGTCGTCTAATAATTCCATGAAAATTGTGACGGGTTTTATCGAAAAAATCATAAGAAATTTAATGATTTGGGACAAGGGGTACATACACAGCACAGTAGGATTCTTGCACTGCCTGACACCGGTGAGTGGGTGGGTTCAAAATGGCGTCTGTGGATTGGCCGCCATTTTGAACCCACCCAATCACTATACAGTGGGTGAGCCTATATATTGCACTCACTGACGCCGGTGAGTGGGTGGGTTAAAAATGGAGGACTGTGTATCACGGCCATTTTGTACTCACCTCCCCACTAGACTATAAAAAGCCTATAATTTTGATATGTATTCACCAATACACCATCATGAGTTTTCGAAGACGACGTGCCCCTCTGTTTACACATCATCCGACTCGAGACCCGAGAATTGCTCAGACAGAAGAACACAGAGAAATCGTTGCCCATGAAGAAGAAGATGGAAGGCAATTGACGATCATCTCCAGTTTTCAACGAGTACTTGAAGATGAATCCACGTTAATCAACAGTACCGAAGAACTCGCACAACAATTGCGGGAAGAAGTGAGAACAGAAGAAAGTAGCCGGCTGCGAAGACTGAGTGAACAACAGGACCAAGACATACACAGAATGGAAGAAAACGACAGTGATGTGACGGAAAGTGGAGAACAAGACGAGCTGCCCTGGCTAAATTCTAGTAGACCTCCCACAACAACCACGATGACACCGCCTGTCTACACTGAAAGTATAAGGACTGAACACCCTACAGCCGGACCTCCTACCATTGTCGAAACTCCCACAATTTCAGCGGCAGAAACACCACAACCCTGTCGCCACCAAGTCGAGATAATCCAACTCAATGAACAGATTATGGTCATGCAGAGAGGGCTGGATGGGATGGAGACGACCCTGAATGGAATGGAAGCGCAAATTACCATACTCAAGAAAGAACGCCGTGTCGAGGAGAAAAAAACACGATGCAGTATCTGTGCGGAGGAGGAAAGTGGGTATGCCGTGTTACCCTGTGGACATCTTTGCCTATGCAAGGATTGCTGGGTAACCCTGACGTGTCAAGGTGCGATGTGTCGATGCATTGATGCCGGCGAGTGCCATTTGAAAATAAAATGTCCGATATGCAGAAAACATATAGGAGGCGTGAAGAGAATATTCCGCGCCTGAGTGTGTCGTATCACGCTATCAACGGCCCTTTTCAGGGCCAACCCATCTTTCCGGAAGAGAAAACTTCTTTACTAAGCACACCAACTAACATCAGAATGCCCCTCATCCTTTTTCCCCAAAAAAAAAATTTTTCAAAAAAAATTTTTTGAAAACAAAAATCTTCATACGTCAAGTCAACAAAATTTTATTTTCAGGTAGAGGGTCGAGTGAGGTATGATATTGAAGCTGACGTGAAATGCTTCACAATGATACTTCACTCGACCCGATTGGACCATTAGGGACGCCTCTAACCTCAAAAAAAGATTATTTTGAAAATAAATATCAACATCCGGTGAATGAAGATTTTTATTTTAGAGGTAGTGGGTCGAGTGAGCTATCTAATGGAAGCTGACGTGAAATGCTTCACATTGATACCTCACTCGACCCGATTGCACCACTAGGGGCTGCCCTAACTCCAATAAAGGCTATTTTGAATTTTCTGCGCATGCGCGAAGTCCAAAGGCTATGAAAATAGCCTTTTTTTGGGGTTAGAGGCGTCCCTAATGAACCAATCGGGTCGAGTGAGGTATTAAATTGAAGGTGACGTGAAGGAGCATCTGATAGACTGGGTATGGGCTTGAATTAGGGTAATTGTGCGCATGCGCGAAGATGATATAAAAAATATGAATCTTCAAAAATAGCCTTTTTGGAGTTAGAGGCGTCCCTAATGGACCAATCGGGTCGAGTGAGGTATCAAATTGAAGGTAACGTGAAGGAGCATCTGATGAACTGGTGTAGGTTGAACTATAAGCATTCTGCGCATGCGCAATCTTCAAAATAACCGTTTTTGGAGTTAGGGCAGCCCCTAGTGGTCCAATCGGGTCGAGTGAGGTATCAATGTGAAGCATTTCACGTCAGCTTCCATTTAATACTTCACTCGACGCACTACCTCTAAAATAAAAAAAAAAAAATCTTCGTACACCCGATGTTGACATTTATCTGCAAAATAGCCTTTTTGGAGCTAGGAGAGCCCCTAGTGGCCCGATCGAGCCGAGTGAGGTATCAATGTGAAGGTGAGATGAAGGGCCATCTGATGGACTGGTGTGGGTTGAACTATCAGCATTCTGCGCATGCGCAAGAATGGAAATAGACGTTTTTGGAGCTATTTGACTATTAAAAAAAGGAAAAAATGAACACTAAGCAAAAGTAAAAGGTTCACAGCCCATACAACACAGGCAAGCTGACTGGATGACTGGCTGGCTGACTGGCTGGCTGGCTAGAGGTGAAGCAGACTAGAGGTGAAACAGGCAGGCTGGCTGGTCAGGTCAGGTAAGTCAGAGTGCTCGACAAAGTAGTGCAATTGAATACACCCCTTGCCCTAAAAATCGACTGCTTTTATACGTTTTCCCCGTGAGTGGGTGGGTTAAAAATGGCGGACCCAGAAAGTCCGCCATTTTAAACCCACCCACTCACTTCCCAGGTCAAATCAGTGCAACCGAGTGAGTGGGTGGGTTCAAAATGGCGGACTTTCAACGTCCCAGAGAAAATAAACGGCCACCATTTTGAACCCACCCACTCAATCACCCCCGTGAGTGGGTGGGTTCAAAATGGCGGACCCTTATTTTACACACACAACACCAAAAACCACCATTTTAAACCCACCCACTCACATCCCAGGTCAAATCAGTGCACCCGAGTGAGTGGGTGGGTTCAAAATGGCGGACGTCAAACGTCCGCCATTTTAAACCCACCCACTCACATAGCACTCAATCACCCCCGTGAGTGGGTGGGTTCAAAATGGCGGACCCAGAAAGTCCGCCATTTTAAACCCACCCACTCACATCCCAGGTCAATCAGTGCACCCAAGTGAGTGGGTGGGTTCAAAATGGCGGACGTCAAACGTCCGCCATTTTAAACCCACCCACTCACATTAAAAAAAAATTAACTCACGTATGCGAACCCCCCCTATGGCAACCCAAAAATTCACTTCGCGCATGCGCAGTGACGCGCTATCCTTCCGTTTTACTCTATGTATACTACTTGCGTGAGTATTATATGATCAGTGAAAGGTGCGCCTATTTGTTTCTAACTGGAGGTCACATATAATTCCGACAGACAAATTCAAAATTACACACAGAATCATTACCAAAAGTCCATAGCCAAACACTATACATTAAAGTTTATCAGCAATGATACCTTGTTTCATTGTTTGATGTACACAACAATGGTGAAATCCCATTAATCGCGTATTTCGTACAAAGTAAACAAAACATGAAAAAGATGAACAAAATCGGGCGATCACATGCTCCAGACTGGGAAAGAATAGCATGCGCTGTCATATACGAAAATCATTGGTCCTTCCAGAATCAAAATTCCTTTTTTCGAGAAATGAGGCACAGAGATTGGCCAATCTGGTGTTGAAACGAGTGTATCAGGTATCAAGCTGATTAAGCAAACATGTATCATATCGGAATCTGGTAACGTGTGATGTATCGATTTCAATCAAATATACAAAACATGTAGAAATTTATTCGACAAATTTATACCATCGAACTCCTTCAATCACAGTTTCTCACAATTGGTGATATACATATACTGCACACTGATAAAATACGATCGTGGTAAATATAAAATTATGGAGGAGAAACTGAATACTGAATGTTTATATTTTTGTAAATTCATGATAGAGAGGAAGGCAACAGGAAGGTTATATTAAATCGACAAACATTCGGATTGAGCGTGAGAGTTAATCTTGTGTCTTTTATTGGAACACAGTAATGTCCCCCAGTAACTGGGACAACCAATGGTTACTGGACAATATTAGACTAATTTTACTCGAATTACAATCAACCAAATTACATTGCATAACACCAGGCTATCATCGGCATAATGCTCCGACTAATAAGCAGCTACCGGAGAATGTCGATCTCTCACTCTAGCCAAGTTAACCTCGGATGAATGTGGCGACCTCGTTAAGGCTAATACCAGTACACACACTCGGATACCCATTACAGTTTGATAAAACAAAGCCTGGCTGGCTGAAAATAGCCACACCGTACTGGCATTTGGAATCAAGCGGATTCACATCATAGCTCATATATATTACTCAAATTTTGCCTTCAGTTTTAATAATCTTCAGCTTAAACTATTACAAGAGTTGACTTTAAATGACGCCTGAAGCCAATACGTTCAAATTGTTCGTATTATACAAATTTTCAAATCACACTATTTCATACCAGTTAATATCATTTCGGGCCTATCTTTGCGTTTTTTTGACATAAGACTGCGAAGAAACAATAGTTGAACTCTAGATGACGGTCGTGATGTGGTCATCTGAAACTCGCCCTTTTACACTTTGATAACATGTCGTGCCGACATTCGGATTGCACTTTCTCCGAGGCATAGCTCGAAGCTGAAATTTGTCAGAAATGAGATGTTTCACACCAAGTTTACCTTGAAAAATCCACATTGGCTATATTCAAAATGATGGACATGTGGGATTATCTGCCACGTTTTAGATTTTTTGTTAAATTAAGGCAATTCAGTCGGCGCAAATTTCACGTATATGAAAATCAGGTTTGCATGAATTGTATTTGCATTGTCTTGGTCCCACCGGCAGTGTATAAATAGGTAAAATGAGTATGATGTCACGCCGGAACTGTCATCTGTATCTGGCCTTGGATTTTCTCACTATTTCGTTCTTGACTAAATAAAGCTTTTCAAAGTCCATTTGGAGTACTATTCAATTTGATAGGAGGAAAATATATTTTAAAAGTACACTTTATACTTTTTACGGCGGCCACTTTTAATACATCTATAATGGGCAAAGAAACAATTACGGCTATGTAAGGTCCTCAGGAAGTAGTTATATGTGACCGTAATCAAATTAGAAGTTTTGACCATATGCATTAGTTTCCAGCACTAAAAATACCAACACATATAATGATCGGAAAGATGGCCTGATTTATGTCAAAAGAATCCCTAGAAAATCGGATGGGACAGTGATGTCATCAAAGCGGTCCTCTTCGATATGTTTCCATTTCCCATTAAGTGTTGACTTAAATTTATATTTCTGGGTCAGGGGTAACACGATATTAGGTGTGTCGATAATTTAATGTAACATGACTGCGAGAAGGTATCATACAACAGAAAACACTCTTTTCTATAAAATCTGCTCGAGTGAAATTGGTCCATTTGTAAATTGGACGTGTTTTGGTCCTGTTACACAATACAAAGACATACTACTACTGTCTAAAGAGCGTTGTCAAATGTTGGACCTTGTTATGTAGGACTAAGTCATCTCGTTTTAGGACCGTAATGGCAGTTCCTATCATTGATGTGATAGCTTGGGATACCTTCAAGTATGTGGGCTATCCCGGTGGAGAACAGCCCCGAGGGATATTCGAGTGGGGGCTCCTGTACAAGGAAAAGCAAGCCCCAGATCGAGAGCTCAACAAGAGGAAGCACAAAAGTGAACCATACTGGTATGTCGATCGCATTTTTGGCATAACGGTCTCTACCTGCATCGCAACATGCATTCCATAATTCAACAGTCGTCGTTGCTCCCACACACATGCAGGCACACAAGGAACGTTTCTATTCTGAAATTGTACGCAGAAAAAGCAGGGTTTTTTTTATGTTTGCTGAGTAACTATCTTAAATGAGAATTCCCACCCATATGACATAAAAAATCCGAGCAGATCGTTGGGCACGAATTTGACTTAGTAATGTGTTCATCACCATTCCGCGATTCATTCGTCGATGTTCCGAACTTTTAAGTACCATGCTCGTAAACTATTTACCAAAAGTACAAAATGTGAAGGATATTTCATTCCAAGTAAACAACACTGCTTGTGTGGTTTTTATCGTAATTTTCTGTATTATTATCGTTTTGATGTGTTGACTGTATACTCTGTATCCAAGGCGTTTGATGCAGTCTATCATGACATCTTAATCTCCAAACTATACCACCACGGTTTCCGCGGGTCACTCAATAACTGGTTCAGAAGCTACCTGTCTGTTAGGTTACAGTCTGTTTCGCATAATAACATAATCTCTTCTCCTACCTAAATCACATGTGGTGTACCACAAGAATTTATTCTTGGACCGCTTTTATTTTTGTTATGTATAAATGATATTAATAACGTAACAGATTATCTCAAACTGATCCTTTTTGTTGATGACACGAATGTAGTTTGTTTTTCCAAAGACTTGTCTGATGCGGCTCGAATTATGTCCGACGAACTGCAAAAAGTTCATACGTGGTTTTGTGCAAATCACTTATCTCTAAATAAAATATAAAAAAAAATACATGATAGTTAGCCCAAGTAGAAAACAACGTTTGAGAAACGTCCCAAAACTAGAAATAGCCGGCCAAGAAATTGAAGAGGTTAGTAACTTTAAATTCCTTGACATCATCTTGGTTTAAACAATATTTTATTGAATCAGTAGGAGCACAATGAGCCAGAGCTCGTTAGTGTGTCTCCCAGTCGTATATACAACACTAGTTATTCAACACATACACATACAAGAATATGTACATATTTATTTATGGCAGGATAGTTTATCTGATGAGTGATGATGTAAATATGTTAGTAGTAAAGAATAAACATACAAAAAAATATTTCGGTTTAAATGAGTTATTTCCATTAATGCTGTACTGTTGAAACGTAGTATTGGACGGAGGGAGTGTCATTGGTCAGGAGACACTCCCTCCGTCCAATACATACTAACGTTTCATCAGTACAGCGTCAAGGGAAATAACTTATTCAAACCGAAATGTTTTTTTTTTGTATGTTTATTCTTTACTACTAGAATCATCTTGAATATTAAACTAAGTTGGACAACTCATATATATTATATCTGCAAACAAATTACAAGAAATACAGGAGTTATTAATCATATAAAAACTCTGTTAACAAGAAAACACTTTATATTCTGTATTATTCAATGATATATCCCTATCTGTCTCATTGTAACATTCTTTGGGACAATACTTACCATAACCCGTTAATTGTACTACAGAAACGCATAATAAAGAGTAATCACCTTATCCAATAAACGTGACCATACGCAAGCTCTCTTTTCGAAATTAAAAGTGATACCATTAACTAAGTTTCCCTAAGTTTTGTACATACTTTTATGTATCACCATTAAATTATACCGAAACGCATTAAAATTCTTTACAAGATTTCTGCAGTGCTCCGATATCAAACAAGGAACCAGCAAATTAACCTTTACAGGCCCTTCTATCAGTCAGATTTTTATTTCCATACCTCGAGAGTAGCAGGACCACGGGAATGGAACAAACTTCCCTCTCCGCTCAGATCTATAATCTCATCCTCGTTATTTAAATCTAAGCTCAAGTCTTATCTCATGGGAATGTAGCCTGTTTCTCCTTAAAGTATGACGTGCTATGCATTAACTTGCCTTGTTCTTTTTTATTTTCTTCTTTTGTATGTGTTAAAAGCCCTCACCTACCGTACATGTATCTATACCATCGTTTTTGTAAGTGTTATTTTTTCGGGATAGGCCAAGCCCTCTGGGGTTTTATTCCCGCCAAAGTTTTCTGAACTTATGTCTTTGTATTGTTGGTACATAATTATTGGTGAATAAATATCTATCTATCTATCTATCTATCTATCTTTGAATACACAGAAGTATTGCGTGTTTGATATGGTTTCTTGGCCATTACCATTGTGCATTGTATTAGTGCCTGCAAAGCATTGAACCATAAGTACAGCTACATGAAAAAGAAAAATTGGATGAAATTCTTGTCCGCAATCAAAGATGTCAAATACTAGAAATTTACTAAACTAGCATAAATATCATGTGTCTTAGTTGAGATAAGCTGGGAGCCACGGGCTATGAGTCAAGCTAGATTTTTTTAGATCTTTTGTGTTATGATTACGTCAGTTGTGTTTACCTGGAGAAAGATTCTTTATGGTGTCGCTATGACCTAATGAAATTAATTAGTGACAGCTTACTTGCATCTGGCGATACAATATCTATACGGAGAGCACTGATGGTTTTCTTTGTACCTTGTTGAAATCTGATAATTAAGTAACTTTAACTTTACTAATTCCATACGTGAATACATATAGAAACCTAAATAAATATATACATATATCAGTGATTGTTAAAAACAATGCTATGCACAAACTCATAAAGGTAATCACACTTAACCCTAAAAAACCTAACAAGCTTCCACCTCTAGAAAAGCCCTCGTCAACGGGGTTGAAAGAGGCTTGTTGTTGGTGCAACTTCTAGAACCAGCTATGAATCTAGCTTTGTATGGCGAGTTATGCATTTTGGGAGTCCAGTATACTTTTGGTATATCATTATGAGTAGTTTGAATACAAATACCTCTTTCCTTGCGAAACGTTTTGTGGTTGCTAAATACATCTTGCAGAGTAAATGCAGTTTGGCGTGAACGTGTTTGATTATGGCGTACGTATGCTCAGTTGTTTGTCCAGCACCTGGTAATAGTAATATTTACATATGAATATTATATTATTTGGGGCTTTGTCTGCTGGAAGTATGACGCATTTACTCTGGAGATTTGCTCAAACTTCTTGTGACCTGAGGTTTCTCAGTACTTGTTTTGCTTGGGGAAGGGTACTTCTGTCAATAGGCGGATGCTTTCAACAACTATGTTCTTGATGAGGACCAGCCGATCAGCGAATACTGTAAGTTAAAACTTTTTCTCGCTTCGACTCAATACACTCAGGTACGCCACAGGTTAATGACACAAGCTATTGCATGGTGAGTTGTAGTAACAGGGTAGAGGTTGAAATGGAGGTTGAAACAAGAGTGTTGAATAGGATAGTGTTTACTTAAACACAATAAGTTATTTTGAAGCGACGTGGATGAGTTGTTTGTGATTGCTGGGGCTTCTTTCAACAATAGCAAGCCCCAGTCATTAGCTCTATCTATAATCTCTGTGTTTCTTAACAGTATGGAGACTGGGAGCCTGTCGAACATAAATGAGCTGTGAATTCTCTCAGGAATTGTCCGGATATCTTCTACGCGGTGGAAGTTTTTACACTGCATCAAGTGTTTGTGGATTTCGCTGGTGCTTATGGTGTTTTTCGGTGTTCATTAAATCTTTGCAATAAACACTGTTTTTCCAGTACATTTGCTGTTTCAATCAGGGAAATTGAGCTGATAGATCAGAAAGATTTGGATCTCTAGTGGGATTCTTTATTTGTAAGTTATGAATGATGGTATGAATCTATGAAAGTTTCTGTATGTTTCTCTGTACAATGTGTTGACTGTGGGAGGGGTATATTTTTGAAGATATTGATGAGACCTTTATCAACGGGTTTCCTGTGATGATCATTCACGTACTTCTCAATCAATTTGCCTGGTACATATTTGGGAAAGTCTAATAAAATCTAGTTCCCTTTTAAGCAAATCTAGTGCTACACAATTTCTTTCTCAAGCAGGTTTCCTTGTTAAAGGTTCACAATTATCATACCTAATAAACAATCCTGTATGAGTAGCTTTTTTTTTTAAATCGATATTTCATGGTTTTCAATCTTAATGTCTAGGAAATGTGCACTGTTAATGTCTACCAATACTTCGTTATTGTGCTGTATAAGTGGATGGAAGGAGTTCATTATGTGCGACACAAGATCATTGTTTTCGGGGTTTTCCATACAAGGACATCTTCTACATATCGCATGAAATGCTTGATGACCCAAAAATTTATCAAATCATTTATGCTAACATTCTCCAGTTCTGACATAATAATGTCAGCTAGCATTGGTTCAAGTGAAGATTCCGTAATGAGCCTTCAATTTGGTTGGCAAAGTTCTGAAATTTTTGGAGTTTTGACAGATATTTGCTGACAGTATAGAACATTGATATTGTACTGCCTACTACAAGTCTCATTGCTGGAATACTATCGCAGCTTTTGTGTATTGTCTACTACAGGTCTCATGGCTGGGATACCATTGCAGTCTTTGTGTTTTGTCTACTACAGGTCTCTTGGCTCGGATACCATTGCAGTCTTTGTGTACTGTCTGTTGCAGGTCTCATGGCTGGAATACCATTGGTGTCTTTCTTTATTGTCAACTACAGGTCTCATGGCTGGGATACCATTGCAATCTTTGTGTATTATCTATTACAGGCCTCATGGCTGGGATATCATTGCTGTATTTGTGTATTGTGTACTACAGATCTCATGGCTGAGATACCAATGCTGTATTTGTGTGTTGCTATTGGCTGGTTTACTACAGGTCTCCTGGTTGTAATACCATATTGCAGTCTTTGTACATGTATATTGTCTACTACAGGTCTCCTGGCTGAAATACCATTGCAGTCTTTGTGTATTTTGAGCGTACCATAACCTCTAGCAGACCAATGGGTCATACCATTAATGAAATGTGTGCTAGCTGATAGGTGGCCGATTGGTACGTATCGGATATTGACTGTTGACCAACTTGATAACTGAAAAGTATTGTATGGTGACCTTTTCTTCCAGTACAGTACAGTTACCAAGAGTTACTGGTAGAGAATCGGTATTGATTGGTAACCGTACGTTCAGTTACTGAGCAGCAACCAATCATGTTACTGACGTGTTACATTTAATTGGTAACATAAAAGTAATCGCTCGTTAAAGTGATCGTAAACCCTCAAGTAAAGTTTCCATCAAATGAAAGACCACTGTGAACAGTGTCGGAAAATATTTATTTTAATATTTTACGATTTTATTACACAGAGTAAGCTGCAATTAAAGCATGGTGTTCTATGGTGGTCTGTTGCAATCATATTAAGGTCCAGTGTCTGCACACTGCCTTATTAATACATATATTTCAAACTTTGTATGAACTTTCCAATGCTTGATTCAAGCTTAAGGTATGTATACTTTGAGTTTCAACACAGACTCACTGTTCCAATGTGCATGTTCCAAAATCGGGAAATTAAATGCAAGATTCAAAGTGACTTGACACTCATTCTTCACCATCTCCCAGATTTTGGAGAAACATGCACATTGGAACAATGAGTCTGTGTTGAAACTCAAAGTATACACACCTTAAGCTTGAATCAAGCACTGGAAAGTGCATACAAAGTTTGAAATATATGTATTAAGGCAGTGTGACGTCACTGGACCTAGATATGATTGCAACAGACCACCATAGAATGCCATACTTTAATTGCAGTTTACTCTGTGTAATAAAATCGTAAAAAAATTACAATAAATATTTTCGACACTGTTCGCAATGGTCTTTCATTTGATGGAAACTTTACTTGAGGGTTTACGATCACTTTAACAGAATGGTAACGGCTTGGTAGACAATCAGTAGAAAACGCATAGGATTCAATACGCAGCGGGCGTAAGTTTCGACATTCGGTATTCGACGGTCTGTAATAGAATTCCCTTGCCAATAATCGATGGACTTGTGTCGTATGACAGTGAGCACCGCTTCCAAATGTGTTGGAAGCAAAAATAATAAAACACAATACGCAACGTAACAAGAGAGAATTGGTCAGATGCTTTCAAGTATGTCAGGAAGACATGATGACGTTGGTTAGTGATTAGCTGAAAACTGAACAATATTGCGCGGGGATCTTTCCCACAGTACTTTTGTTTCCCACCAATCAGTATTGAGTGCCAGTTACTCGAGTGGTACTGGCTATTAACGGATTGCCTGGGTAGACGTTAGAGTGAACTATTTTTACACAAAAATAGTAGTTGTTCCAATAGGTAGCTCTGCAGAAAAGTCGGTCCTGTTTGGGTATGGTTGCTTACAGAGAGAACTATATGCAGATGGTATTTCCATCTAAAAATTGGCGATTTAACATGAATAGATTATTTCGCGGTCCTGTTCTTCGAAAAAACCTAACCATCAGTGCCTTGAAAGTTAGCAAGTCGATCAATTTCTTTCATAGCTAATATTTTATCATTGGCACTCCAACCATACCTCAGTGTGGCAAAATCATTGGCTGGACGTGCGATATCCCACATTTCACCAGCATATGTTTCACCGGCACTACGAGTAGTCAGGCAATTGACTTGCGATAAATACATTGATATTTTGTCCATTATCCATGTCATGAAGTATACATAAGACATATAACAAAGAACCCTGCTGACGACCTGCGTTGCTGTCGCATATATTTTAATATTGGAGTAATGTCCTTATTTCTTCATGAGAGGGTTGAGTGGGCTTGTAGCAAACTTGGTTGGGGTTCTTGGTTGCTTTGCAAATGCTGTAAAGAAGAAGTCGATCGAGGGATAACTGTGGTATGTTTACTTTAGTGAATGAAAGAGGTTCTCTTTGATGACACGATCGTTAATTTGAACCGAGATGTTTAGATATAATAAAATATAATAAATATATTCCATGTTATAGTTACATGATGACACGAGACATTGTATGCCAAATATTGGCAAGATATTGTACTCGACGGGGCGAAGGTCCCGAGAGTGCAATATCGTGCCAATATTTGGCACACATTGTCGAGTCTCTATCGTGTAACTATTGTGGAGCTGCGCCTCATTTAACCTAATCTGCGAAAAGGAGGGCAGCTGTGGTGTATTTGAAATACACCATAACGGTATCTGAACGGTGAGTTGTGTAGGAAACGTTCAAAGGAAATTCGAGGAGTCATTGGATAACTAAGAATCCACAACCAATTTGTATCTACTTTTGTTTTCGTTTACAGGTCTCCAACCCACGCAGGTGGATTATTCGCAATGAATAGGTCATTCTTCTTGGAGTTGGGAGGCTACGACCCCGGACTGAGAGTATGGGGTGGGGAACAATATGACCTCTCTTTCAGGGTACATATTTAAACTCTATATTTTGACCGTATATTTGATGCACAAATAAGCCTATGCTGTCAGAGGTATTCTTGAACGCTACGAGAACGGGCATTTGCTTGAGTACCATAACCTGGGCGTTATTAGAGTGGGGAGCATAAGTGGTCCTGGAAGAAACAGTGATATCCTCCCTTGTTATATTTGGGTACCCCTGGGGTAAATTGTACAGGTCAGATACGGTGGGCATAGTTCTACATGTAAATAGGCAATGTGTAATTATTTGTATCTCGCGAAGAATAGTTGTCTGGGAGAACATCGAAAGGTTATCCCAGTATGCCAAATTCTCGCGAGATATTGTAATGATTCTCTTTCGTTTTTTTAACCCTACAAGGCCTGGGGGGAGCAATTATGGCCCCCTACCAAACTTTCTTCCCTATCTAGGAAACGACAAACTTAAGAGCTGACACTGCGTGACTGTGTTTATCATATTGGGGTCATTTTGAGCATATTTGGATAACCCCTAAGCACGGGATCATGGGTCAGTTCAAAATTGGGACCATGTTGGATACCAAGAAATGTTTTTCTTCAAAATTCTTGCTTTTGTATGAGAAAAGTGGGCAAAAGATATTTTATTTCAGATCAGATTATTAGTTACCAATTGATCATGCAGTTTGTGCGAAGAAAACACATAAATAAGAAATTTGAAAAATTTGACCGAAAATCCTCCAAATTGCCTTTTGAAATTACGTCACTGTGACATCATCATGGGGGCAATCTTGGATCTTTTTCCATTTTCTATTAGAGCTTGACCCAAGGGTAAAGTCTGGTAAGTTGACCCAAGGGTAAAGTCTGGTAAGTTGACCCAAGGGTAAAGTCTGGTAAGCTTCAGCGCCCTAGCTCAAGGGGGAAAAATATGCTGGACTGGTCCCAAATCGTCCAGGCCAGATAGGGTTAAAAACTTCTACATCTTTTTTTAGCTACACTAGCTGAAAATCATCAATTTAGCCAAGTCAGTTGTGAAACTATCCACTGCTGCCCTCATCATGCGTCTCTGTAATTTCCCGAAATATCCCGAATACACCATCCCGATATAGCAATGGCACCATGCACTTCCGGGATGAACTATACAAAAATAAAATCTGATAGGTTATCAAAATCTTTCTTTCTTATATTTAGCCAATATCTCTGCCGTAAAGAATTTCCGCAACGTCTGATTGTATCTTATAAGTGGATACTATGTATCGCTTGGATAGCCGTTGTTAATCCTTAGATTAGCCGTCAGAACCTCATGTATGTTGCTCAAAATATGTTTATGCAGGTATGGATGTGTGGCGGTAGTATAGAATGGGTCCCCTGTTCTAGGGCTGGTCATGTCTACAGAAGATGGAGGCCGTACAAGCTCAGTGATCGTGATAAGGAACCAATACTTCTGCTGGTGAGTATCATATGTATTTAATAGTGAGAAGTGAACAGTACACAGTCTGACGTCATCCAGTTCATTCGGCAGATTGGTGTATTTCATTTCCGAAACTCCTGAATTTAAGAGTAGCCTACCCGTTTGCTTACAGAATTACCGGAGAGTAGTGGAGATATGGATGGGTGATGGCTATAAAGAGTACTTTTACCGGAGTGAACCGACGATCCGGGATTATCCAGGGCTCAATGTAACGGGACAGCTACAGTTCAAGAAGGACCACAAGTGTAAGAGCTTTGACTGGTACATCAAGAATGTGGCCTATGATGTTTATGAGCAGTTTCCACCACCACGACCAAATATGGCATGGGGAGAGGTGAGTGAGTTGTGTGTTTGATGGTGTAGTTATTATCATACAAACGATAAGACATGAGCCCAGGCAAATCGTCTGGCTCCGTGTCACACTGATAATAACTGTTTCCTCTCTTGCGAGAAACCACATTTTGTTCATATACATATAACTAGGAAAAACATGGGTATGATTCTACATGGAACTCGTGTGGGATCTACATTTGCGTACACTTCGCCATTCATAAGATGGCTTGCGAATCGTGTGTCTCCATTATCGCGGAGCGATATCCGGTGTTTTACCGGATTCTGTTCGGCCGTCATCCGGCGGAGAACAGACTCGAAAACTCTGATAAATTACAGGTTTTCATACATACCCCGGAAACAGATATTGCCTGGGCTTACAAAATATATAGGTATAAGTAACTTTCGTATCATCGAAGAGGTGTGATAGATCTGTAATTTTGAACAAGTAGATCATCACATGACTCGAAAATGGCGGGTTACGTTGGGGTTACGTCGGTAGACTTTAGCTGATTGGTGGACGAAGTCACGTGGTATTGATTTCTGGAAATTCCCTCTAGCAGTTGCCGAAAGTAGTCTGAAATGGATACACACGATCCCAGGGTCAGTCTTACCGCGTATAGATGGCCCAGATGGTTACAGGTTGGGATCTCTGTAGAGAGTGCGTGGTACTGTCTCTACCTTCAGGCAGAAGAGCGAAGAGGCTATACAAGGAATACGTATACACATAGACCGATGAGCATTTGACGTGAAGGTCTCCGACAGAGAGCATCGCTCTAGGACGTAATTGGCCATGGATGAAAACTCCAGCTGCAGAGGCGGCGACAGTGTTTACTATGATGTACCAATGCATTTGATATACAAAGTTCAACTTCAAATGATACAGTATTGAATCCCTGTACTGGGGTAACAGCAAGAAGACCACGTATTTTTCTACAGTCTAGTTAGCTCAATTGCAAAACCCGGTCGGCCATGGACAGCTTTGCTGCCTTGTAGGGGTCTAACAACAGCACGGCTTAGTGTATCCGTATCAGATATAAATATTGCCGGTGTGATGGATAAGAATGCCCTGGTGATTACTGTCCCTTTTCAAATCATTTTCTATTGCAACCAAGGACGAACACTTGCCCCCAATGTGGAGAAACGTGGCCTACCTGGGTTAGAAGGCACTCGTAGCCACGGGACATTCTTAGCCTCCACACCGGCACACATCATTGAAATTTGGACGGCTTTGCTCTCACTGTATTGGCCAAACAGCGGAAAGGCCAGGTATTTCCTGATTCAGCGGAGGGTAGGAAATACCTGGACTGTTCCAGGACTGCTAATATGCCAGGGAAGAGGTGTGCAGCAGCCACTAAAATAAAGCCAGCTCTCAAACAAAATATAATATTCCCTAAAATATTTTAACAATAGGGCAGACAATTTACGGAGTAACATCAATCTAGACCAGGCCAGTGCCTGACAGTACCAGGCTGGCGTCAGGAAGAATAAAGACAGTGCCAGGCATACCAGGGTAACGCCAAACCGTACTAATTAAATTCCAATGGCAGCGACATGCAGTATCAAACAGTTCCAAGCCAGAGTCAGTCCGCGAGAGGCAACAATTAAGCCGAGTCAGGGCCGTAGGCAATTCGTGAGCAAGCCTTTAGACGTTAGAGGGCTTGGGACGTTTATACTAAGTTCCTATTTTCATTATAGTTGTGGGAACAGAGACAAAGGGACTGATAGAACTGATTCATCCGTCGCCATGGTGTCCTCGTGCCGTGTTGCCTCGAAAGGCTATGGCCGTTATAAAGCCGCCACCGAAGCAACATCCCAAAACCGCTACTGTTATCGCTTTTCTGGAGCCTGGGGTTTTGTCATTCACACTATTTATCCGGAGGTGCTAGGGCCTCTGTCGTACTTGGGGAGACACATCAAACAACCTACACCTATTAGAGTTCTCCTAGTTTTATTTATAAGCCCACGAAGACGCCGAACCTGACAGGGCTGCGGCCTGTACTTACACGAGGGAGAGAAAACTAATGAAGCGTCACAGCCGTGGCCTCGATCCCAACGACTTGAGTGTAGGTTGAACCCTACATCCGTAGACCTGCCCAACGACACAGCTTGGTACGGGGCCAGCAACAAGGTCGGGCCCCGACGGGCACATCTTCATTTTATCCAGCCAATTTCTACGTTCTCACTTCGAACCTGCCTTGATTTATCTGACCCCTTCGGCGTTCGAAATCCGAGGTGTAATTTTCACCAGCTAACGACAGAAGAACCAATCAGAACGTACAAATCGATTGCGAGTGAAGTCACATTGAGTGACATCATATTCTATTAGCGGCGTCTTTCCTCCTAATATGGTGCCCACTAATTAGGTCATCCAATCAATAACGCTCTTGTGCGACCCATTTCGAATT
>JAVTVY010041643.1:0-19294 GCA_036873755.1 Hanleya hanleyi | reverse complement strand
CGGTCTCTGTAAGATCTGTTGCATCTCTCGAGGCTGTTTATGGTCTTCACCGTAGGTGGGACAGGGTAGGGTGATTGAAGGTTTTGCAGGAACCGTGGTTCGACGAGGACCATTTTTTTCGTGTGGTTCATTGTCGGCCGAAGAGTCCACCCAATACTGGACCCAACACGGAAGCGGCCAACGGTGCTAAGATAGCCCCGAGAAAGCCGCCTTTCTGTACCACCTTTTTCTTTTGTGTTTGAGGGACCCGCTTGTGGACTAGGGTTCGAGACCTGTCTTATGCTTGGCCAACTTGGTCTTCTGAGCCGGAGTCAGTGGTACGTTGCCTTTTAACAGGTTGTACCCGATCTCGCACAGACAGCGTACAAGGTCAGGGTCCGCACCGCGTACAATGGTTCGGACTAACTCGGGTGGGGCCGTCTTCAACACACGGAGCGTGGGAGCGTGCTTCCGTACTCGCGCAGACATCATGTACAACTAATGCTAGAACCCACAACTCTGCTCTTTTTATCTACTTCAGAGAACAGAGACAAAGTCAACCATGCTGTGGTATTCATTCTCTTTATTATCCCCATCATCAAACACACACACCCCAGCTGGGGAGGGGTGCCACTGGGTAAGTGACATTATTTTGGTATGTACACGCGTGGTGGTTCCGGGAAAGATGCCGGTCCGTAGTCGAAGGTCGGGGTGGCTTGTTGAGGTCGAAGAGCATATACCCGTGCGCTGAGGGGTATGGTATCTTGAAGGCCTTCCTGAATGCACCGGTGTGCGGCCGGGATGGCATCTGTCTCTACAGGCAGTTGAGTGGGTATCTCTCGGGTTTTGAATGACCACCAGGTAGTGGCATTGCTGATATTCCGGATGTCTTTTTGCTTACTGAACAGATTCAGGGCCATTTTAGATGATGCTGAGCCGTCGATGATGGCTGCCTTTGGTAAAGAGTTGGGTGACCTGCATCCGTCTCCGCCATGAGATCATCCAGAACCACCAAGGTGTCGGGTCCCAAATCGGCCAGGTTGGGTAGGCCTTCCACGAACGTGATGTGGGGCATTGCTGCATACGCTGCCTGCCATTCTCCGTAACACCACACGACTCGGGCAATGGGTGGAGTGATCATGCTGTCGGCGTGTTGAAGGAGCTTCCTGACGAAGTGCGTTTTGCCGGAACCCGTCGGTCCTGCGATGACGCAGGTGAAGGGATGCTGCCACCGAGGGTCCATGGTTTGAGGTGTATCCGTTGTCGTGGTAACACGCTCTTGTAAATTTCGTACGAGTGAACTGGAGTGGTGGCGGGTACAACGTCGGTCGTCGTTGTCTGTTCACGTTCAGAGATGGTGCTGGGGGTAGGTACAACGTGGGTGGTCGTCGTCGTTGTCGGTTCACTGTGAGGGATGAAATCCGGTAGGTGTTGAGACGTAGTGGATGTACTTGGTGTAGGTGTAGAGCTCGACGTGGCTTGTACACAGGGTGGGGTGGTGGTGGTGGTGGTGGTGGTGACTGGGCTCGATACGACTGGTGCTCTCTGTAGACCCGTTTCACTGATGGCTGGTGTTCTCAGTTGGTTAAGTAACGTACTGACATAGGCTACGTCGTAAAACACTCCTCCGTACAACACACTCAGCAGGGTTAGCAATAGCACCCCAAAGCCCACTTGCGCTTTGCGCGTTTTGCGAGACGCTGTCTTCGGAGGCAGCTGCTGTTGGTCCATAGCACTGGGGTCGGACGTGGAATGAAGGAGGACGGCATTGGTGTCTGGCTTTATAGTCGTTTCACCTGGTTGGCCGCGATCCAGGAATTGAAGGAACTGGGCCAGCCTTGCCATTTTACGAAATGAAACAGTTTGCCACGTCGACGTTCCGTTTTCAAAATCTGCTCCATCGTGTAGTAGTCTTGCTGTGTTTTTACAACAGGCTGTAATTCCGTGTCGTAAAACGTCCCCAGCAACGTTTCGCCTTGGAGATCTTCCAGTTCATAGACTCGCCGCTGTCGGGGTAGGCGCCGTTTAATCAGGAAGTGCTCATCGCTCCAGTTGGGCAAGTAACTTTTCTCGAACTTGCCCTTGACTTTACTGATCCGTACAGGGCCGCCGACCTTGTACACCGCCTTCGTCGTTCGCTGCGATGGCCTGGGGTACAAGACACGCCGGACTTGGGCTTCATTGCGTTGGGTCACGGTAATGGGGGCTCTCTCTATACTTCGATGATAGGCTCGATTGTAACCACTCACAAGTTTCGGGAGAACATCGATGTACCGCCTTGTATTCTTATAGGTGAAATATTTATACATGTGGCCTTTGAATGTCCTGTTGAACCTCCCCACCACGGAAGCCTTGGTCTCGTTGTACGTATGGAAGAAAAACACCTTCTGGGCTTTCAGAAACTGTTGGAACGGTCTGTTGAGGAATTCCGTGCCTTCGTCGGTTTGCAAATACAAAGGTTTGCGCCCGGTCTTGAAGATGTCTTTGAACGCCGCTATGTGATTCGCCCCCGTTTTCGTCCGGATGGGTACCACCCACGCATACTTGGATAGAATATCGATGCACGTCAAGATATACCGATTCTCATCGTTGTGTTTGGCAAAGGCGCTCATATCCACCAAATCCGCTTGCCACTGGGCATCTATTCCTCCCACGATGACCCGGTTCCGTAGAAAATGGCGACGGACAGATCGATGTAAGGTATAGGTGTTTTGTCTTCTTAACCAATCTCGGACTTGGGCACGTTGTATCCCCTGGGGTTTGGCCGCTCGATAGAGAGCCGACAATGCACTATAGGCTGCCGGACTGTCGGGACTGTAGTATAAGTTATCCAACACCTTCTCCCCGCGCTTCATGGTGACAAAATGATGATGGACCCTGGCTCTATCGTTTATTTATAACGGGTATATCTTGGGCCTGAGTTTCTTTCTGATTTTCTTCGTGGACCTCCACAGTGGCCATGGTCAATGACCAGTCCAACTCGTCTGATGACCGCTTGATAAGCACTTCATCCACATCCACCACGGCATCTTCCAATGCAGACCATAGATCAGGGTGAAGGGTGAAATGCACTGTACCTCCATCTAGCCGAGCCAATTGAGCAAAGAAAGGGCCGCGTCGGATGTACACATCGTGACACAAGTGGATGAGGTCGCCGTCCAGTTCTCCAGACAACACCCGTTTGAATTTGGTCCAGCCCTCCCGGGACAGACGAATGTGAGCCGGGCACGGTTGTGTAGGGTCCGTGTCTCCCACCACCTCCTCCATGATATCGACCTTATCCGCATACACGTGCAGGAAAACCTCGGGGTCAAGCTGAAATACGCCAGTACTATATGCTCCGTCATGGTCAGTACGTGAATGGTACCAGATTTCACTGTCTCTCGTATTTATAGGGAGAACCCCCGTGAGATCAAAGGATCAGGTGGTCATGTCATTGGGCTGACTGAGTGTAGCGGGGTAATCAATGGCATCGTCGTCGGGTTCATGTAGTTGTTCATGGGGTTCAGCCATTGGCCCCGCGGCTTCATCACGGATTTTTTCTTCTTCTTCATCGTTCTGGCCCGTCATGTGTGTGTGGGTGGCTTCATGAGGTGACCCTGTCATTCCAGCCTCTGCGCATTCTATACATATAGCATTTTCTCCATCCGCTTTTTTTTCATTAGGTTCATCTAGTGCGTGTTCGATAGCATGAGCCCATGCCAATTGGTGGGGTGATCGATCGTCGGGTATAAATAACTGGTCCACCAGAGGGCCTATTTTCTCCAAGGCTGACCACAGAGAGGGAGTTAGGACGAAACTTCGAGCCGGCTCTTGGTAGCGTCCCACCCGTGGGTAGAGCGCAGTATGGTATACGTAGTTGGCCTGGTCCAGGTGGATCAGGTGTCCGTCTAACTCTCCGCTCAACACCCGTTTAAACTTAGTCCACCCATCACGCTGTAGTGTCACCGTATTCGATAAAGTCTCAGGGGACGCCCTCCAATCCCCGCCACTATCTTCCACCAGAGTCACATAATCTTCATAAACGTATAATCCCACCTGGTAAGGTGTGAGGGGGAGGATGGCTCGTAGGACGGATGACATGCTTGGTCCAAATGTCGAACGGTGAATGACACACACTCTGTCTGACCCTGGTATTTATAGTGTCAATACCACAGCGCCAGGGTGAATAGGGCACAGACTAGTATGAGGCCAACCAGCCGGTGCTGGTTGCGGTGTGAGCGCTCGTGGTCCATAGCCCGAGCATCAAGGATGGCTGTCATAGTCCAGTAGTGGTGAGTGATGGCACGCCTCTCCATCGAGTGCACTCTGTGGAGGACCGCTTCTGTGAACTCGTTCAGGATCTGGCGTCGTCCCTCGTTGTCATCGCCATCTGCAAACATGGACCGGATCACTGCTCGGTAACCCGTGAATGAATTCACCGCGGTGGCATGCTGTAAAATGCGAGTCGCATGGGGCTGGATCTCCGCCATGGCTCTGTAGAAATGAAGGTGTGGGATCCAGAGGGACGTATTTTATAGACCAGATGTAGCTCTACGGGTGTAGTCCGTGATACGTACTATTCTGATGGGTTAGTCCAAAAAAAAGGGAGCAACAACAACAACAACAACACAGATTACAGATCAATCCTTTTATTATGTGTGAACAACATAGAAATGCATGTACTGACCTGTCTGTGGGAGGTTTCCCACAATGGCGTTCACCTTCGCGTCTTTTCGTGTACGTCCGTGTCTTTTCGTTAAAGTCCGTGTATCTTCGGTAAAGTCCGGAGGCATTGGGCAAGGAAGCTTTTTCCCGAGACCGAATCACCGCCAGACATGACTGCATCACCGCGGATGAATACATTCTTGCACTCACTCACACCACAGGTCGAGTGAGGTATCAAATTGAAGCATAGGTGAAGGAGCATTTAATGGACTGGGTGCGGAGTTGACATATCGATAAAAAATGGATATGACCTTGAACTGATCACGTGACCTCCCCGTGAGGGAAAAACCCCAGAACCAAGTCAGTACATGCATCCCATAGTCCCAGGTCACGCCCGATTCACGCAGACCGGAAGTGACGTCATACACCTGCGCACAACCGTGATGGAAAAAACCCAGAACCAAGTCAGGACATGCATTCCACACAGGCAGATGAGCAACTGCTACGGTGTAAAAGTCTTATTACAAGCGGCTAGGCAGGCAGGAGGACTGGTTGGCGGGCTGGCTGGCTGGCTGATCAAGTCAGGTCAGGTAAGTCAGATTGAATACACCCTTTCCCTAAAAATCAACTCCTTTTATACATTTTACTACTGGCGGCCATCTTTTCCCACCTCCCACATGGCGGCCATCTTGTACCCACCTCCCACATGGCGGCCATCTTGTACCCACCTCCCACATGGCGGCCATCTTGTACCCACCTCCCACATGGCGGCCATCTTGTACCCACCTCCCACATGGCGGCCATCTTGTACCCACCTCCCACATGGCGGCCATCTTGTACCCACCTCCCACATGGCGGCCATCTTGTACCCACCTCCCACATGGCGGCCATCTTGTACCCACCTCCCACATGGCGGCCATCTTGTACCCACCTCCCACACATCACACATGCGCACACCGCCCCAATACCGCCACAAAACCTACACTTATGACGTCACACCAGGTTCTGCGCATGCGCAGTGAGGCGCTATTCTATCAATTCGGGCTTTGTATACTACTGGCGAGGGATATATAAATTGCTGTTGTCAGTTGCTCTAGATCGTCTTTGTGTAATTTCGTGAGTGTATGTAAAGAGAGAGTAAAGGTAAGAAGGAAATTGGTGGTGAAGAATTTTGCACATAACAATGGCTTTTTGATACTCTATCCTATCAGAAACACTCATCCAGTTGAGCTCCTTGAGCATTGACTCAGTTGGTGTCTGGTAATGGGCATTGAGAACTAGTCGTGCTGAACGTTTTTGTAATTTGTACACCCTATCAATTTGTCCTTGGGTTGCATTCCCCCATATTGTACAGCAGTAATCAAGATGCGGGAGAACATATGCATTACAAAACGTGAGCCTGGCATCTTTTCGCAGGACTTTTCTATTCCGATAGAGAATGCCAAGATTTTGTGACATTTTGTTACAGACATGGTCAATATGGTCAGTCCAGGATAAGGTATCATCAACTATGAGACCAAGGATTTTGTCTTTGGAAACGTTCTGTAGAGCTTGACCATTGATATTAATATGTAAGTTATCAGCAGAATTCCTAACATTGCTGCTAGAGCCCATTAGAATGACATTGGATTTAGGAATATTGAAATACATTTTGTTATCTTTACACCATCCCTGAATAGTCTCCAGGTCCTGATTCAAGTTTTCATTTATTTCAGTAGTAGTTGGGGCAGAATAGTATGCAGTGGTATCATCAGCATGTAAATCAACAATACTATTTAACTTGCATAACAACAAATCATTCACATATATAACAAATAGAAGTGGACCCAGGATGGATCCTTGTGGTACGCCTGCTTGAACAGTGAGGGGCTCTGACATTATATTTGTGATGGAGACATATTGTTCTCTTTCATGCAGATATGATTTGAACCATCTATGTGCTCCATTATCAAGTTTATAGAGTTTCAGCTTCTCAAGCAAGATTTAATGACTTACTGTGTCAAAGGCTTTTTTTAGGTCTAATTTTGCACAACCAACTAAATGTCCTTTGTCAATAGACTGTAACCAGCTTTCAGTCATCTTTGTTAGTGCTGTTATGCAGGAGTGTTTACGCCGGAAACCAGATTGCCCTTGACACAGTAAATCATGATTCGTCAAAAAGCCATATAGACTGTCGTGTACATGCCTTTCAATTAGCTTTGATACACAAGATAAAACAGAGATTGGACGATAGTGCTTAGCACATTCAGGATCATCTGACTTATAGATGGGTACAACTTTAGCTTTTTTCCATTTTTCTGGGAAATGACTAGTCTGTATACTAAGATTGATGATAATGGCTAAAGCTTCTGCTATGATAGGAGCTGCTAGATGGAGGAATCTTGGGCTGATTAGGTCTGGTCCTGTGCTCTTCTTTATGTCTAGTTTATTTAAATGTTGGAACACCGTTCCTACCGAGACATCAGGTATGGAGAAGAACACATCATCTGGGACTTTGCTATTCATATGTTCTTTAAGTTTTTCAGTGTTTAGTGTATTTGAATTGTTTGAACTTGCTGTAGATGAATGATCAGGTTTATGGCTGCATGTAGGCTCTAGTGTAGCAGGAATATTTGTAAAGTGTTTGTTTAAGTGATTAGCTATGTCTTTTACTTCTGTTAGATAAACTCCATCTGATTTCATTCTATTAGGTCCCACATGCTTCTCATTGGGATTAATTTCATGCAGGATTTTCCAAATATTTTGAGGTTTACTTTTGTTCTGATCTATCATACTCTCCAGGTGTGTCTTCTTTGCCTTGTGAAGGAGACAGTTTGATTGATTACGCCAGATTTTGGCATTGATAGTGTCACCATTGCGATGATAGTGATCCCTTAGATTTCTAGCCTTTTGTACTTCTTCATCTTTGAGCCACTGTGGAAGTTTGTTACTCTTCACCCTTTTCTCCAGAAATGGTGCATGTTTGTCAAGTACATCAGTGAAGTAATTAGTGAACAGCTCCAAGGCTGAATCGGGGTCATCCTCTAGTTTTAGAGCTGCCCAGGGTTTTTCCATGAGATCTATGAGAAATCTCCGGAGTTAAACTGTTTAGTGTTTCTATATTTGATGGTTTGATGGCTGTGTTTTGAGGGTTTAAGTTTTAGATTTCTTTTGTATGATAGGCAAATGGGATAATGATCACTCAAGGCAAGTTTGGGGACTTTAGCACATTGCACCTTATCTGGATGTGAAACATATATGTGATCAATTAAGGTTTTTGTTTCATCTGTGATTCTGGTTGGTTCTTCTACTATTTGATTAAGATGTAGGCTTTTAATGCACTCATTCCATTTTTGGTGTTTACCTTTATTATTGTCAATAAAATCAAAATTGAAATCACCTAGTAAGATTACTTCCTTTGACTCCATGTAGGCTTGTTCCATCATTACATCAAATTCATCGACCCATGAGATAGTGGAATCAGGTGGTCTATATACAAAGCCTACAAGGAGTGATTTGGTGTGTGTACTCTGTATTTCAAGCCATACAACCTCAAGATAGTCTCTTTCAAGGTCTGATCTCCTTATATAGGGGATATCTTGATGAATGTAGGCAATTAGTCCCCCTCCCCTTTTACGAGATCTATCTCTCCTTTCAAGTTTATAGCCTTCAATATTCACTTGTTTACTCCTATTTTTCTTTTCGAGAAAGGTTTCTGTAAATCCAATTATATCTAGTTCATTTGACGGGAAGGTGAAGATGGATCGGATTTCATCTATTTTAGGAATCAAACTTTGAATGTTGAGATGACCAATTTTCATACCTTTACGTGGAAGGCCAATAAGACTCTCTTTAAATTTATAGAATTTGAGTTGGGGGCATGTGAAATACTTAAAGACATTTTTCCAATAATTGTTGGATGATGGTAAGTTAGGGGGGGGGAGACATATTCATAGACATTTATAAACCGTAAAGTTTCATAGTCGTAGTAATACTTGTAAATACATGAATATTCTAATACATTACATTCTTCTACAACAGCAGAGGTAGGAGAAATGCTGATACTACTGATACTAGGAGTAGGACTGTTACAGATATTATCAACATGTTCACCGGTAGTGGGTACATAGTTGATTAATGAACTGGTAGAACTGTCAATGATGTTAACACAATTGGTAGCACAGTCAAAGTAATTGCAGTCAGAGCAGAGTGGACTAAGGATATCAAATCTGTTGGCCTTAGCACTAATTGATTTCCTGTTTACCATGAAATATGTATTGGCATGAATGAGTGGTTTATGCGGCACACATGTCTCTTGTTTTGATGTTACAAGTATCTCCTTGCCTGCTGCTCAAAATGTTCCACAGTGTTTAAGTTTGTGTCCGGGCTTGTGGCATTTTTTACAGATGACTGGATGGTCATGCCAACAGTTATCTTGAAGCTGTCCACCCTCCCCACAAAAGTGGCACCGTGACTGTGGTGATACTGTATTCCTTTGGCCATGGATGTTGGATCTTGATTTTCTGGGCTACTCTGGTAGAATCTGAACATGGCGATTCATATTTTTCAGTAGAGTGGATATACCTTTTGCACTGATGTGCAGCCCATCCCCTACAAGTAGTTCCCTGTTTATTTTCCCAGTAGACAGGAAGAAGGTGCAGCCATTGTCAATATGATCTATATCATACCAGACTGCTAGTCCATGAAGTCGAACATTCACCTCTTTAACGACAGAGTTCACCTTTTCAGAGTCCATGCGTGGGAGCAGTCCAGATATTACTATGTTTGTTTCTGGCGACAAGTCGTACACTGTATTCAGCAGTTCATCATAATCTGCCATGATTCTGTCAATGTCAGGTCTGTGCGAGGAGCAATGATTTGTCCCAACATGTAGTATAATTGACTGAAAGTCTGACAGAGGTTCCATTTTTTGTACTTTGTCAGTCACATCATTTATAGTAGCTCCTCTCAATGTTCTCACATTGGTTCCTCGTTTCAGTCCCTTCATATTTATCCCTTGAAGCAAGGAGTCTCCAATCACCAAAACAGATTTCTGTGATACTGGAGGTCTGTCAACATTTGAAGGGGAACTAATCACATGTACCTCTGGCTTATCAACCTTCTTCTTCAGGGGAGTTTGGATCACAGTAGGCTTGGATTGGTGGGGGTCCTTCTTTTCAGTTGAATTTTGACCCTTTCCTGAGATTACAGGGATAGAGTAAACATTATTTGTTTGCACAGCTGTGCCTGTACATGAATCCAGCTCCCTTGAATGTGTCTCTGTCCGAGTGGAAACAACACAATAACTCCCTTGACTGTCCCTTTGTTTTTGCTTGGCCAGCTCTGCCTCTAATTTTCCAATTTGTTGTTTTAGTTTTAGGACTTCATTCTGTAGCTCTGTTTTGGTACTCAGAATCTCCTGAAAACATCTATCACATGAACAATCATGTCCTACACTGTGTCCACTGGTTGATAGAGTTATATGGACCTGTGACTTGTGTGTGGGCTCAGTAGTATTTATCCTAGCATGGTTGGCCCTCAATCCAGTTTGTAAAGGAGTAGAGTTTCCATTCAACTCACTAGCCTTGAAACTACTGCTGTTGAAGTCTTCATTAGCAGAGTTTATACTGTCACCCAAAGTCCAAACCTTTTTAACTCTAGTTTGAGATGACTGTTCCCCAATATCGTCCAGGGTAAATCCTTCAAATTCAGGGCTGCTAATGGAGCTGTTGGAGCCAGTCTTTTCCATTGAATCTGCAGGGCTGAATGATTCAGCCATCTTGGATATCTGTCCTGGGCTCTTCACAGGTAGTTGCAAGCCTAATTTAGACTTTACCAAAGTGAACATTCATCTAAAAAGTGCATCAGTTGATGGTAGGTATGTTCACAATTCATACTGTGTAGTTTCTGACCTTTTGTAGACCTTATTTTCTTAACTGAAGTAGTGATTTGGAAGAGCACTGTGCAGAGAGATCTTGTCAGGCGGCCATCTTGGAAACTCATGATCCTCTGGAAGTATGCGTGGGTCGTACCCATCCGGACAAAAACGGGGGAGAATCTCATAGCTGCGTTCAAGAGGATGTCCAAGGCGGGTCGCGAACCCTTGTAATTGTAAACCGACGAAGGCACGGAATTCCTCAACAGACCATTTCAACGATTTCTGAAGGCACAGAAGATGTTCTACTATCACACGTACAACGAGGTCAATTCTTCCGTTGTGGAAAGGTTCAACATGATGTTCAGAGGCCGGATGTACAAATAGTTCACCTATAAGAATACAAGGCGATACATCGATATCCTCCCGAAATTTGTGGCCGGTTAAAATCGAGCTTATAACCGAAGTAATCAGAGAGCAATGAACACTTTGTGATTAAGGATGCAGTCCACAGTGGACCCTTCGTTGCTGGAAATAGACCCTTGGTATAACCTTTCCGTCTTCCGTAGTTGCCAAACCGTCCAGAAAACCCCTATAAGAGTATATATTTTCTTAATTGGAATGCTCATACCAATAATTCAACGCACAAACGAGTTATTCAAATTTAACCCGGGACCAGTTTTCGTCCCTTGGTATGTACTGCATATTTTCTGGAAAATCTGTTGAAATTATCCAAAATAAGCCATATTTCTCACGTCGTTCGGAGGCGAGATAAAAAAACTGCTCAAAATATAGGATTGACCATGCGGATTTATCACATATTCCCTATGTAGCATAACCCTGAACACCTGAAAAAGGTTTGAAACTGAGGCTGACGAAGGTTGACTTTGCGGCCCGTCCCGCCATATAGTTCAACCGAGCCACCCATTCGCATATGTCATTTTGCAGGAATGGTAGTACCCAGAAACTTGGAACTGGAAATACTGGTTACTATAAAGGGAAGGATAATTATCGTGTGGTCACACTCGAACGCTTTGCTGTATTAAAATTTTCAAGGGGATCAATGATCCGAAACTTTAGACTACTTCCTAAATGCCGCATATCCCGACAACCGCGAGTGTGTGAACTGGAAGATCTTCAAGGGGAGTCATTGCAAGGGACGTTTTACGAGAAGGAATTTAAGAGCCCGTGGCTAAAACAGGCCAAGATTACTGTGAAACGCATCCTGAAAACCCACGCTGAGGCAACACGATGCATCTCGTAAGGTTGGCCCAGTTTCTTCAACTCCTGGGTCCTGGAAAACAAGGTAAAGTGGCTATAAATCCAGGAACCACAGTTGCCAGCGTTCATTCTATGAGTGCTATGAATAAAGTGCAGCCGCCTCCTAACAGCGTGTATCCAAAAACACGCAAATCACAAGTGGGCTTTGTGGTGACATTGCTAACCCTGCTGGCTCCATTATATGGAAGCGTGTTTTACGACGTGGCGTACCTCAGCTCCCTACTCATCCCACCTAGGACACAACCACCAGCCGCGAGTGCGAGTCAAAGCCTCTACGAAGCGCCAGTCAAACCTCACCTGGACCCAGCGACCACCACACCGAGTATACAGTCGGTTCTAAATTTACGAGAGCGGATTACTTCGTCAGCGAATACACACTCAACCATGGATCCCCAGTAGCAACATCCCTTCACTTGCCAAATTGCGTGGTCGACGCACTTTGTCTAGAAACTCGTTCAACGCACCGACAGCATGATTACGCTACCCATTGCCAGGGTCGTGTGGTGCTACAGGGAATGACAAGCGGCCTTCGATACGATGCCCAACTTCGCGGAAGGTCTACCCATTCTGAAATAGTTGGGTCTGGACAACTTGGTGGTCATGGATGGAACCGACGCTCGACTAATCCAGCTCTGTACCAAAGGCAGTCATCCTTGGCAGTTCGGCATCATCTACATTGTGCAGAATCTATTCAGTAACACACGTATTCCACCGTCGGAGAACATCGGAACATAATTTTAAATGCACACTACGTGGTGGTGTTTAGAAACTCGAGAGATATCACTTAACTTGGACATCTGGCCAGACAGATGTACCCTGAACGCGCCCAGTTTGCGTTGAAAGTCTTTAAAAGATGCGACAAACATTCAGCAGGGGTATATGCTCTTTGGCCTCAAGCAAGCCAACACCAACCACTTTCGATTATGGACCGGCCATTTCCCTGGGAAACCCACCACGTGCACGTGCAAAAAGCTAAATATCTTATGTAAACTCGTCCACAGTGGCTCTCCCAGCTGGGGTGTGTGTGTTTGATGATGGGGATAATAAAAATAAATAGAATACACCATCATGGTTGACTTTGGCTTTGGTGTTATAGGATGTTCAGGAAGTATCCCGCAAAGGATAAAAAGGGCAGGGTTGCGTGTTCCATCGTTAGTTGTATATTGAAGACTGTCCCACCCGAGTTGTGCCTTCGGTCGACAATGTCGAAAAATGGCTCTGGTGGACCCTGCTTCAAACCCTGCAATCTCCGTATCCGACCCCACCTACGATGAAGACGATGAACACACTCGATGAAGAGATGCAACAGATTCTACAACAACCCGAGTTAAGTGACAATGAGAAAGTACAAAAGTCAATCAGACGCTTCAGCGGTACATCACAATACAGTCCCCCCTCACCTAGGCCAAACCTAGCGTCAGTCGCACAGCCAGCACAACGCGTACAGCCATCACTAGATGTCCCACTATCGCCACGGCCACGAGAATGGTGAACTTCTGGTCCAGAACCAAGTGGCCACGAGAATAGTGAACTCCTGGTCCAGATTTGGTAAATTTGGTAAATGATCTGATGCGTCAGCGTAGGTCATGGATAGCCCCGAAAGGATGGGAGGCATTCACCCAAGGGTTGACAGACATGCACGTGCCAAAGTAAATGGTTGGAAATCCCCAGCGTCATTTTGAGATGGTAACATGTTAGATGCTTCATAATGCGACATGTTTCACCCTATTTTTCCACAGAAACATGTCTCATAGACGTAACGATGCAACTATTTGAGGGTTGTGACATGTTTCGCTCGCGTTGCCGTCTCACTATAACGGTCCGAAAAGCTGTTTGAAACATCAACGCTGAAACACGTGAAATCGAGTTGCAAGAGTACATGTGTCAAGAAAAGCGGAGTACAAAAGGGATAGTGCTGTCTGATGCATGGAATTAGATACCAGGTCGTCTTCACACAGTTCTAACCGTATCTCCGAAATGCATTACGACAGAGGGCTTTAGCAATTTGCAAACAAAGATATGATTACCACTGGCTTCCAGATATTTATTTCTGGTCTTTAGCGACCCGGAAGATATATGTCGGTATTGTGGATTAATAGACTGAGCATTTTAATCGAATTATTTGCATAACAATTTAACTCAACCATGCCGGGTATTTGAGGCCTGCTGCGCCATTTCACTCCACCCCTCTTCTTCCAAATATGTCTTTGCTCATTGAGATAGAGGTCTGAAACTTCTCACAACATAAGCTCAACTAAAAAGTGTGAAAAAAAAACTAAATTTGCAAGATGGCCGCTTTGAAGACTTCACAGTTACGTCATATTCCAAATATGCATTTTGGCCGATTTTTTGTAAGATTCTCCCAGCCCAAATAGAACCCTACATGGCCGACATTTTGAATTTAAGAGTATTCGCTCAAAACATATGGTCATATTACGACACACCAACAAAATACATAGCAATGTTGCCAGAATAAAGTGACCCCTATGGGACACTAATGCGAGCATCACTGAAAGAAACAACAACTGTGTTCTCCGTGTGATGAAAGCTACATCCAGTATTTTGAATTGTGAATGTGTAGCTCATCAGGATATTTTTTTGAACAGAGTCAATACGATTGCTTACGTCATTACAGCGTTGGACGGGATTCGGCCTTTAATATAGTGGCATATTTAAACCAGAAGGATACAGAATGGACATTATTTTTCATACGTATGGGAACATTGAATAGTGTTTAGTGTCAACAATGTTTCTACTTCATCCCACAATGTGATCATTGTTGCAAAACTCGAGACGAATCCAGCCCTCCAGCCCTGAGTTTAATAATCATCTGCGATCCGTATTCCATACACAAAAACGGAATGAAATTTCAGCCGCCCCAGAAACAGAAATAGTTAATCGCGAATAGCATGTCCGGAAAACAGCAAAGGAAGTATCATTCAGCAATTCCATATTTGTAATATAGTACCCATGTTCAGAAATGTTTCCAGTGTGCCGGATTAGACCTGGGATACAATATGGAATAATACTTTATCACAGATTAGACAATGTCGTGTCAACGGACCAATTTGGCAGTTGAGTAAATTATCTTTAACTTTTAAGTGTGAATCAGTGATATAAATGAATCAAACCTTGAGCATATTATTGTTATATGAACAATTTTCACTCTATGGTAACGGGGTTCACATCAGGATTCAGATGTACCAATCATGCATCTGTTTGAAATCATTATTAGGTTTGAGTTAACCTGAGGAGCTGTCTATTTTCTGTGTTTCTGTATATGATTATTGTTTGTTCATGTTCCTGAGTTCGACTTCCAATGAATATAAGAGAATAAAACTTGATGCATGTTGATTTTTGATGAATGTTTTCATTTCAGTACCAGTATCATGCACATGCCAGTCTGATAGTATCCTGGAACATGTAGACTGTTTTGAAACACTTCCAAGTTTGAGGCATGTACAGATCCGTTTCACTTGTGACATGTCTCAAAAGTTGAGACAAAGTCATGTTTGGGACTAGACGTTTCATTTTGAAACATGTAGTCGGCTCTAACATGTTTCAGCTTGAGACCTGTATACACAACACGTTTCAAAATGCAGAACGTCATATGTTTCAAACGAACACGTGCTTATTGAAGACATGTCTCATGTTGAGACACCATTAACTCATGTGAAAAAAACACGTGTTTCAATTTGAAACATGAAACCGTTTTGATTTGAAACATATACGTACTCACATGTCCCAAAAGTTGGGGCAAAATCATGTTTCATTTTGAGACGTTAAACATGTCACCAATTTTTACAGTGCAGTAGCTGATTCAATCTCTCTTCGCAGCTATTTATATACATAGCCGTTAATCACGTGCCCATGGTTAGCCAATCAAAATTTAGTACCTTACCCAGGGCAAAAGGAAAACGGAACCTTTTTACATTTCAGTGAATGAGTGAGCGAGTGAATATGATTTAACGTCGCTTTCATCATTATTTCATTCATATCACGACGTTTGGTTCCTATTCCTTTTCACACTCGAAAACCACACAGGTCCCTGGTGTCCTATTCCTTTTCACGCCCGGGAACCCTCTGAGGGGCTGAAGCCCATTCTTACCATTACCTGGAGTGTGCACAACGACAGCTCAGGTCAATTCCCGGGAGCCCCACTAGGCTTTTTACATTTCAATAGTAATATATAATTATATAGCAATACTTGTTGAGAACGTACAGCTAATATAACGAGCGTTTTAAGTTGTAATAGGTACCATTAATGTGTATGGTAAGAACACAGTGAAAACAGTTCCGACACTTTAAACATGTGCAACTCAGTGGCCCCACAAGGGGATCAGATAATCGACTGAAATGCTTTGAATTCGACTCTCAGAAACGAAAACTCGGTCGGTTATTTGTTGATAGCTCGCTTAATACTGGTTCGATTCTGACAATCTGAAAGAGATTCTCTTTTCAAAAATATATAGTTTGATGACAAAAGTGTTTTTATTTTTGAGATAGTGGGCAACTGAAATAATCGTGTCGACTTCGCTGAATTTTTTTCTGGACCGACCGACATGCGGTTTTTCTTGTCCGGAAAATTATTTCGTGAACTGACTGAAATACTTTTAGGTTTTCGGAATGCTCTACTTTTTTACGAATAAAATGATATCAAATTTATGCATGTACCTTCTACCGTTTTCCGTAAAAGGGTTTGCTGAAATAAAGCGATTGAAAATCAAGACATTTTCAGCCGAATCGGCGTGACTGGAGCGAAATAAAAACTCGGATTTGAAGACGGACTTCAGAAGAGTCCGAAAATCCGGAATCAGGATCGCGGGTAAGTTTATAGGAAGATTGGTTATGTCGGTTGGTCGTAAGTGTCGAATTAAATTTAAAAAACATAGTTTGCACAAAAAATATCCTATTTTTCAAATAAATGAATGTTTGTCATATAATAACTTAATGTAATTGTAAATGGAAATAGTGAAAATTTTAAATTGATCATTAATTTTAAATACATTTAATTTTATAATCGAAATGAAAAAAGACCAGGAATATACATATTTTTTTCTCAGTAATTTTTTTTCTTGGATTTTTTATTAATATAAATTTACTAATTGATAATTGAAAAATACTATTTCCATTTACATTAAGTTATTACATGACAAACATTCATTTATTTGAAAAATAGGATATTTTTTGTGTAAACCATGTTTTTTAAATTTAATTCGACACTTACGACCAACCGACATAACCAATCCTCCTATAAACTTACCCGCGATCCTGATTCCGGATTTTCGGACTCTTCTGAAGTTCGTCTCCAAATCCGAGTTTTTAATTTGCTTCAGTCACCCGTTATACCGCCGATTCGGCTGAAAATGTCTTGATTTTCAATCGCTTTATTTCAGCGAACCCTTTTACGGAAAACGTTAGAAGGTACATGCATAAATTTTATATCATTTTATTCGTAAAAATGTAGAGCATTCCGGAAACCTAAAAGTATTTCAGTCAGTTCACGAAATAATTTTCCGGACAAGAAAAACGGCATGTCGGTCGGTCCAGAACATTTTTCAGCGAAGTCGACACGATTATTTCAGTTGCCCACTATCTCAAAAATAAAAATACTTTTGTCATCAAACTATATATTTCTGAAAAGAGAATCTCTTCAGCTACTCCGGAAAGTTTGGATTGTCAGAATCAAACCAGTATTAAGCGAGCTATCAACAAATAACCGACCGAGTTTCCGTTTCTTCAGTCGAATTCGAAGCATTTCAGTCGAATACGCCGACCCCGCACATGTGGGCGAGGAAAAATCGAGCATCTCATGTTCTCAGCAATTTCCTATCAAAATATTTACATAGCTGCTCTGTCTCTTATACTAAACTGGGGAGCGTTTTTATCATAGAATAATATGTCATAATAAATTCTACTTACTTCAGTTAATTTAACGATACGTTCCTAATAGAAATGTCATGGACTAGTTTTCCAGTACATTTCGCTTCGTAGGCCTACGAATGGAAATATCCACGAAATAGTGCTCCCATCTTTGGCTGCACAAATGCGTATAACGTGAACAGATACCACAAATACCAGTAAATGCAACAACATAACCAGCTTTAGCCAAATATGTACAGTTCTTCTGCTAAAATCTCAAAGATTAAGTAATAACTGTTCTGGATTCATGTCGACTCCAAATTAGGTCACGTCACGTAGACGGACAAAAACAACATGGCCATATCGGCGATGAGATGGCTGAATCAAACACGTCCTCTGCCATTAAAACGAAGTTACGAACGGGTCGTCAACATTGTCCGCAAAGGATAAAGTTCATTCTAGTTTCCTTCAGGATCGTCAGTTCTTCACGCAGTTCAAGTTCTGGACAAAACGTGTTGTCATGTAACAGCAACAACAACTATCCATGTGCAGGGAAGCCACAAATTAACCAATATAATATATAGTTACGTATATAGAGGATATTGCAACTTTGTGTTTGAATAACATAAATATTTGTTCGAGTGAAAGGTGGAACGTCTCGTGGGTCATCCTTCCACCTTTCACTCGAACAAATATTTATGCTATTCAAACTCAACAGTGCAATATTCTATTTATTATTTATAGAACAGTATTTTTCTTATCAATTTTGTAATATTAGACACCGTGGGCTGTCTTTTGAAGTAATTTTCTAACACAAATTAGGTCGGATTTTATTTTGTTGATGCCGCGGAGAAATACAAAGACATTAGCCAATGGGAATGGAAGAGTCCCGTCTGAAGTCACGTGCAACTGTCAATCAAGCGGTTGAGTCGAAAGATCGCGATCGAAGCGAGAAGAAAAAATCTTCTTGAATTTAGAAGAGTTTACAGACTTTCAGTTTACCCGACAGTGAAAGGAAGGCAGGTTCTCACGAAGGACAGTGACGTGGGCCTATTCATAGCTGTCTACATCTCGGTTCAGTTGAATTGCCTGAAGTGAAACCGGAAGAACGGGCAACAAAAACACAACACTGCTGACTCGACTCGCGACTGTGCCGAACACGCATGGTCGGATAAACACGACAAACTCGGTTGCAACTTCAAGGTCTCCGTCTGGGTAACTGTATGTGGAAACCGCTGTGCAGCATATGAGAAATCACCTTTAGAGCTATCCCCTTTTAGCTTGTTTTTATATCTTTGGGCTCGAACGTAACTGAAGCGTTTTCCTACTGAACATGCAGAAAGCCAGCCCATCGCAGTTTGCGGGTTTCACGCTTTTCTGCATCATCTTTGCGAAAGTCTAAGTACCCAAGGTGGTTAGTAACTTTATTTCTACTCATACCAGTATTAATTGTGCATTCTTGGTTGACGTAACAACTGTTGTTTTATGTCGAAGGAGCCTAAAAGTTCACTTACTGCGAAAGTCTAAAAATAGACCTGACATCACGATATCAGGTCATATCGTCCAAGGCCAAATCGTCCAAGACCATTGAAAAAAACTTCGCCCAAATATTGAGACAGATCGACCGACGATTGAGGCCGATCACTCAAAGTATTTTATAGATCGTACCAG